>VZSC01004350.1:0-69635 GCA_013398225.1 Steatornis caripensis
CAGCTATTACTTCTGTCATCCATGGCTTGTAGCTTTTGAATACTGAATAAAAATGAAATTTTTAAAAAGTTCCTCTTGAGCTGGCTGTTCTTTCAGGTTTCTATTCGACTACATTACCAAAGGGACTAATTTGTGTGAGTGTGATCTCTGTTTGCCTGCCCATGGCTAAACAGCATGGCACCTTCTCTTCAAGCCTGTGCTGTCACCATTGCAAGGGAGTAGGGTGAGAGTGAAAGGCTGGAAAAACACTGGAAGTGAGGAGTAAATAGACACTCAGGATCTGTTTGTGGGGACAGAAGCAAAAGAGATCAGCACTGCCATGATTATGAAGGGAAAGGTGACTTTCCTCACTTTGTGTGTGTTTGTCCCTGGAGGTAAGGGCAGGAATGCTGCAGCTAGCAGGAATGCCCAAAACAGCGTGGAAGCCAGCAAGAGACCTTGAGCCAGCCAAACAGAAGGACAGTAAAGCAAAGAAAGACTGTCATGATGGGTGACTACTGCTGCAGAGCAGCAGTGAAAGCTTCTATATTTTCTGGACTTTAAGCACCTGTCAGTGTGGAGGGTTGCCAGGAGAGGGCAGGGAGCAGGGATCCTCCATCACAGCTTGTTCAAAATGGTCTTGGCTGGGTTGCTGTTTATCTGCAGACTATCCTCTGCTGGCTCCTTCCCTAAACAACTTCCTGCTCCTCTCATCCAGAAGCAGTCAAAGGGCTAATTGGATCTCACATGTTATTAAATCTCTGATTTTAAAGAACTTAGAATGGCATCAACATATTTCCTTGTATTTCAATGATGTAAGTTACCTAAAACAAGTAAATTCATATCAAACAGTCTTAAATTTTGATGTCCAAGCATTAAAGAATCAGATCTTTAAGGAATAAGAAACAATATTGCTGCCCAGCTAAAAAATCCTCACAATTGTGCTCCATCAGAAAAGACAGCCTTTAACACCTCTATCGAAGGGCAAGCATATGTTCCACCAAAAGAATGTTTTGACACGAGAACTTATGCAGCATCAGCTTCCATCATCTTAGGTATTTTACACCTCCTCACATGGTACCTATCAGACCCAAGTAAAATACTAGCTCAGGCAAGCCGCCTGCATTGAACGTGTATGTAATGTGCATGCAACAGCTTCCTAATACAGCAGTGATGATGTGGGTCCTGATGACACAAAAGCTCTCTTGAGAAATGGTACAGCGGGTTTAGGAGTCAACACAGGAAATGTGACTGACAGTGCACGGCTGCTGTAAAATCGTCAGAAATTGCACAGAGGTGATTACTAACTTATCTTTTAAATTGGTCTGGCATGATATTCTCCCCATGTTTATATAGTTATTTCATGAGGAATGGAAGTTACCTATACTAAATATGCAACTCTGGGATCATTTTCTGTTAGGAAAAAGTTGCCATATTCCACTACTTTAAAGTTTGCTAGATGTTATTCTAGTAACAGTTCAACTAGTAGCTGAAAATTTAAATATTCACAGAGCATGGTAAGGCCCAACATTGATAAAAATATAGGACAGTGGTTGCTTGGACCCTCATTTATTCCATTCCTCCTCCCTGCTGACCTTAGGCACCTAACATTGGGAATCACTGCCATTCAAGCGTACATCCAAACCTCAGGATACGTCTTAGGTGGGGTGATTTCCTTGCTGAAAATGCTGTTTTCCCTCTATCAGCTTTGCTTCCAAAAAAGATCAAGTCAAGAGTATTCGTTGAAAGTGGGTGCAGGGGGACAGGACTGTCTACAGTTAGAGGAGCAAATAGTTAGGAAGTGGATTTCTTTTAACAGATTAAGAGGTCTATTTTATAGACTCATGGCAAGAGTGATATTTGAAACCTCAGAAGTTCCCATCCTGCTTTGGAACAGTTAAAATTACTACACAGCCTGAAGACTTACACATTTGCTCATGTCTTTATTTTAAGAAGAGAAAGACAGGATTTCCCAAAAAGATGTTGGCAAGCAAATAATTCTAGGAGTCTTCAGCTATTTTCTCTACATTAAATAATTATACTGAAGAGTTTCCCACGTTAGCCAATTTCTTGACAGTGGTATTCCAACTGTAAAATCAAATCTCCGTCGTGTCAGAAGACCCTTCTGCCATGGTTAAATGAAAGCAGCAAGTTATGCCACAAGTAGCACAAACTGAAGAGCTGGCTGCTATTACACAGCCTTGTTACAGATTTACTCTTTTGCTAAATATGATAATGGTATTATTTTATATACATATTGTAATCACTGAAATATGTCAGCTATCTGTAAACGAGCATTAAAGATCAGATAAAAACAGATTTCTTATGTTTCAGACACAGATTACTGTTAAAACCCAACCCGGAAATTGAAGCAATCCTAATCATCTTTTTTTTATCAGCATTACAGCTTGAAACCATCTGTACTTAATTGTAAGACAACAAATTGTCTAAACACGAGCAAGGATTAAGAGGACAAAGCTTCTTATGGACAGTTTATACTAAAGAAATTTAAAGACTGCTAAGATCACATACACTTCTTGTGTACTTGGTTTATTTCAGTCAAGTTCCTATGTTTATCTTCTTCTAAAATCGAAATACATATAGCACGTTGATCGTTGCCACATCATCAGTAAGAGGTCTCACACTTTGATGAGAAATCCACTGCTAGCTTAAGAGCTTGCTGACATTTATTCCTAAAGTTCACGTTAGGCAAGAAGAGCGACTGCTGACCTCCAGTGTCCCACTGACTCTCAGAACTGGACAAAATGGGCCAGGATGGCAGGCATTTTGCATGCCATGCTTCAAGTACAGCAAAGTAAATAATTTAATTAATGCAGAAAGAAGAACAGAGATTCGATTACAGCTGGGTAGAAGGGGAGAAATGGAGACATCAGTCACCAAATGGGTCACCCAAGCACAGACTCTTCAGTGTGAATGGCATTATGTCAATCTGCTCCTGATGAACACCTGCAATATACCAAGCAAGTCCAAAAATTTTTCAAGTGTCATGCCCATTCATCTATGCTTGTACTCTTTTTAATTTATTCTATTTGCTAGCTATGGTTTGTTTCAGTCACTGGATAGAAAGTAGTATTAGGCAATTAAATAACAATTCATGAGATGAATAATTAATATCTAGTAGTCAAAGTCAACAGTTTGCCTACATGCCAGCTACAGTACTCTTCATTAAAACATCACTTGGTATATCTTCCAAATAAATCTGTATCTACAGAGCAGAAAAACCTGCACAACTGCCAACAGTGACTTCGTTTGGGGGTTCTTTCTTCATGTCTTTAAGCATCTCTTTTAATTCTTTTATTCTCTTAGATGTCTATTTTTCTCTTAACAAGGTATACTCCTTCCTTTTTCAGTTCCTAATATCCCAGCTGACCACAATGTTTATCACCCTTGCTGCTGCTTACCTTCTCCCCATCCAGTCTTTAATATTAGATGTAATTGTTTTCACTAAAAAGAAATGCTGTAAAACTGAGAATGAGAGCAGGAAATGCACTGCAACCATCAAGACCTTTCTAGAACCTTCCAAAGCTGTTTCAGAGAACATTATTTTGGAGACAAAAGAAAATCCTTAGGAAAAAAAAAGAAATTCAAGCGTTTTATAAAACATAGCAAAAACTCTGAAAAAGCTTTAAGTGGCATGCCTCCTGGGATCTGTTACGCAGTAAATGAAATGAATTTGTTTTAAAAATAACTGGTAAAATATTTTAAAATGAGTAAAATGTTACAACTAAATAATCTACTTAAAACAAATACACACATTTTTAAATATAGTAGTAAATAATTGGCATACAGACTACCCTAAATGGTTTTCCAACCTTACAAAAGCTGTATACTATTGACTGAGTTTAGATTACAAGTTTGTCTTCAATACACTTTCCTTAATGTGTTAATCTGTTACTTTTAACAAAAAAAATCAAATATCATCTATGGCAGCCAGTAAACAACACCATCTTTACATTTTCTCAGTTAAGAGTTACATTTAAGATCACTTTATTTGAGATCTGTGCAAGCGATAGATGAAGTTGTCCTGGTTTGAGCTGTCCTTTTTTTTCAAACAAGCCTTTCAACAACAGGCTTCCCCCCCCACCACCACCAGACTTTCAATATCAGCTGTTGCCAACATCCCTATTTTAATTTTAGTTACACGCCTTTCAATAAATTAGCAATAGTTTAGAAAACAGAGAACTTTTTTTTTTTACGCAAAGGTAGCTCTACAAGTTTAAATTTAAACAAAATTTTATTTTGCTTCTAATTTGAAAAGATGACAAAAGGAAGAGTTACAGTGATCCAGTTTCAGGTATAGGAGTATAACTTTCCTGTGGACTGAGATGGAGATTATTTCAGAATTAGTGCTGAAATGCAGCACTCTGCTTAAGCACACCGCCTTACTGATTTTTCCAATCCATAGGTCCAATTAAGATTTCAGACTACATTTTAAGAGTTAAAGACCCAATGTGTAAACCTACAAAGCAGCACATCCTCCAGGTCAAATGTCTGTGGCCTCACAACCTATTTGTCTCAAACAAAGCTGTTTAATTTGATGCCAAACTGTTTTAAGGCAAATTTATCTAGATATGCTAAAAAAGTGGACTATGCCCCTCCTGGGCAAGACAAAGCCTCCTGAATGGGACAGTTCAGTAGAATCATGCTAATAATGGTCACAATCCTGAATTCATACTTCCATACTCTTAAACACAGCTCCTATTCCACAAATAATATAGAAGATGAAAAATATATACCTAGCAATATTTTCAAGAAACATATTTTAAAATCTATGTTTCTTTCGGAAACAAAATGAAAAAAAAGATAACTTCTAATGCTCTATAGGAGAATTCTTCGACTAATTAATTATGTTTTTCATGCCTGTTACACATTATTACAAAATGAAATAGTGAAAAATACAAAGTAATGTTTATTCAGGCATTTTTTCAGTGTTAATTGTTAGTTCCGCTGTATACCTCTAACTGAACTTCACTGACTTATTTTAGTTAGACAGGGAAGACCTTGTCAAAATGAAAGGGGTTTTTATCTATTTCTTAAAATATTTTTTCATTATTTTCTTATACTTCTTTTTCATTTGGAATTATGAGAAAGACCATTTGTATGATCTAGTGTAAAGAAAAGTTAGATATCTGTTTGATAAAACAAAACTCACAAATACATATAGCTGACATAAACACAGAAAGCAACTTCATTCTTGTTCGTATTCATGTTCTACATAGATCACACCAGCTAACTTTACAGTTCCCATATGTGTACACCACGCTTGATTTCAATGAAACTGCTGCAACCCACAGTGGGGACAGAAAAAAAAAGACGGGCGGGGGGAGGGGTGCAAGGGAGAGCCACGATGCCAAACTGAGTTTGGCTTCCAGGCCCTAAATGTTGAAATTCCTCTCGGCCCCTGACAAAAAGCAATCAAAAATACCATTAAATGTGTATTCTGCACATATTCATGTGTTCATTTCACTCAAAATCAAGGAACTTCTGAATTTTCTAGATTGCTTATAGTGGGTCAAGAACTCCAGGAATAACTAAAAATTTCGAGCTTCTGAAATTTCTCTAGGATTCAGTGTAGATGCCAGCCACAGTGACTACTTTGAAAAATTCTTGTTAATTCTAGAGGAGCTACTCGAGGACTGTTGGACATCCCTAAAATTCAGATAAACATTGGCTTATCATCAAAAACTGCAGAATAACACAGGCTGTAAAACAGAAAACTGTCTGGGGGAAAAGAAAAAACACCTAAGACCTCCAAAACTTCCGTTCATCCAAGCTCCTCAAAATGAAAGATTTGCTCAAATTTTCCATTAGAAAAAAAGTCTAAGCCAACTGAAATATTTAGGCCTGTCAAAGCAAGGTAGTGAATGCTTTATTCAGGGTGCGTTTGAGCTGCACTGACACAGTTCAGAGGTTTCCATGCCTCTTACTTCCCTTCCAAGCCAGGAGGATCTGCAGTGAGGATACATCTCATGGCATGAGTTATGCTGACTTACGGCAACGTAATTCCCTCCTGCCTTATAAAAGATGCCACTCAGAGAGGAAAGCTGGTCCGCGAAGACAGACGTAAGACTTTGAAAGGGTTAACCTATTACAGTTAAATCTTACAATAACTAGGTATTGCTGCAATCTCATAATCTTTATAATTACAAAGTATGTCAGCAGGATCCTGTTCTGTTTTCTGCTATACAAACACTCACAAACATCAAGGTCATTTTATAACTGATCTTGTGGACCCAAGTAGATAAAAACACTATTTATGCACGGAATGCTAACAGAACAGAAGTAGTAAAACCTTATAAAACTGTGAAGCGTGAGACAAACAGTGCAGTATTTATTATGATGGTTAAAATGTTACATAACAATGAAGGTTTTGCAGATATTGCTTCAGAGCAATATAACAACATGAATATTTATTTAGTAATCAACTTGCTTATACTGTATTCTTTCTAACCCTACCACTTAGACTCTGGAAATCAGTGCAATGGAGAAATTAAGTGGATCTTTGCAAAAATTAAAAGATGAGAGTTGTCTCTCCATGACTAGAAACCATTTTGAAATAACATGGTTAAAAAAAAAAAATTTAAAAAGAAGGAAACATAAACTGCAGATCAGAAACATATAGCTCATCTTTTTAACAACTGTTAAGAGCAACCATTCCAATTTTCTGGTTATACTACTACTGCAATGTAAACACCACCCTCAGCAGCTGTGATTATCTCCTAATTTGAGTTTACAATCCCTAAATAATAGCTAGAATTCTTTTCATGAGTCCTGGCTCATTTCCTGGTATCACCTCTGCCCTCACAGGAGAAAGAACGAAAGAAAAAAAGGTTTCAGCTTTATAAAAGTCATCATTATCTTCTGACTGGCTTAAAACAACACGATCAACCTAGGCATAAAACTATCAGCCTGGAGGAAGCTACATCCTGGACATAATGCACCTGTCCCCTGCTCTCTAAATTGGCTCCCTGTTGGATATCCTGTCAAGTGTAACAGTTCAGTCTGAACTTCAAGCCGCTTAATGATCAGCAACTGGGATCCCTAAAAAACTGCCAAAGCTTGAGCACTGCCTTTGCCTATTCTAAGATCCCGACAATAAGGAGAATCAGAGACATCCACACCAGTGCTCTTGTCTAGGGAAGTTTTAGTAGCATTTTTTCAAGACACTAAAAGTCTGCAGCGCACACAATGTTAATACAGATTTTAAGTTATTGTAAAATGTTGGCACTAACTGCTCTATCAAATTAGAAAGCCATCTTTTAATTTAATTCATTTCTCCTTTCTATTTATTATATGTTTTAGTGAGCCTTCCCTCCTTTTCTTAGTAGATAATTTACCCTTAGGTTATTGTCATGGTTTAACCCCACCTGGCAACTAAGCCCCATGCAACCACTCGCTCTCTTCCCCACTGGTGGGATGGGGGAGAGAATCAGAAGGGTAAGAGTAAGAAAACTCGTAAGAAAAAGAGAGTTTAATAGATAAAGCAAAAGCTGTGGGTGCAAGCAAAACAAAACAAGGAATTCATTCACTACTTCGCTTGGGCAGGCAGGTGTCTACAGGAAAGCAGGGCTCCACCACACATAACAGTTACTTGGAAAGGCAAACACCATCACTCTGAACATAACCCCCCACTTCCTCCTTCTTCCCTCAGTTTTATACGCTGAGCAGACTTCATATGGTATGGAACATTCCTTTGGTCAGTTGAGGTCAGCTGTCCCTGCTGTGTCCCATCCCAGCTTTTTGTGCACCTCCAGCCCACTCGTTGGTATGGCAGTGTGAGGAGCAGAAAAGGCCTTGGTGCTGTGTAACCCTGCTCAGCAGTAAATGAAAACATCCCTGTGTTACCAACACTGTTTTCAGCACAAATCCAAAACATAGCCCCATGCTAGCTACTATGAAAAAAAAATAACCCTGCCCCAGACTAAAGCAGCACAGTTAGTTTCTCCTTGCTTTAGGAACTGATATCATTATCCATCAACTCTCATTGCCCCCAAGGTGTTTCTCCTCCTTAAAAAACCTGTTCCTTTGCTCAACAGCCCGTTCTGGTCTTACTTACCTTAGATTTTGCTCTCCCAGTTTTCTCTTTTTCCCAAATAATCTATTTCCATCCCTATTCAACTCGTCTACCACCACCTCTTTCTTCCCAGTGTTCCTCCATTTTCTTCCAAGGCACTGAATTCCCTCCCCCACACATACATACTCACAGTTCTGTTCCCAATACTCTGTCTCTCCCTGACCCTGTCACATACGTCAAACAAATTATATCATATTCCCTAAACAGGATATAGATCTCCAAATAGGGGACTAGCGACAGTCCATTCTCCTCAAGAATTGCTTGTTACTGAGGTAGGAATAGCTGTTCTTCCCTATTCCTTTCCATCCACCTGTTGGGGAAATCATGTAACCAAAGGGATTGTTAATTTTCCTACTCAAAATGGAAGAAGAGACAGCTTACATAACTGGCCTAAGCAATATTGAGGACTGCTAAGGCACAGATCAAGCAAGGGCAAGCTGTTTGCTTACTCTGACAGTAGACTAGGGGCAACAAAAAAATTACTACAGGAGCCAGGCCAGCTGAATATCCCAAGGAAGAGACCAGCCCAACTGGCCAAAATTCCTGGGAAATGGTTGCCCCAACTACACCAGTCTAGGACCACACTATAGACTTGGAAAACACCAGCGAATTTGTTCAGACCAAAGTCTTCCAATTGCATTCTTGTGTGCAGTTATATCAGAGAACGACCTCAAAAACATGCAAGTCTAAAATGAGGTTCACCTCGTCCAATTTTGGCAGTCTGAGATGATCAGGTGGGCACCCTCTAGTCAATGGAGAGAGTGGGATCTTTCCAAAAGGAGGTGTATGCTTTTCTAAGCAAGGTGCGTTAGATCAAGGAGGTGAAATTACTCACTTATTTCTATAGGAGAGAGGAGACCAAGATGGCTAGGTTTGATTAGAATACTGGATAAGGTGGACACTTTCCATGATGGACTGTGCCACTTCCTGCTTTGAAACACTACCCCAGTATAGCGAGCGCTCCTACCTTCCAACATTTCCAAGTGAAGCTGAAAGTTGTTATTTAGGGTGGAAAATTATACTGCAGAAAGCACTAGAAGAACCTTATATGTGGCTTGGATGCAATAAAACTTCAAGCAATGACAATGACAACTCTCTAAGCTCTATTTAAATTGCAGAGAATCCTATATGACAATGAACTTCTAGGGACAGTCAGCCCTATCCAGCCATGTTTTAACTGCATCCTTAAAAAACATTGTGTTCTGAGTTGGAGCAATACAGTTTTATGGAATCTGAATTGACACATTACTTAGAAAACTGATTTAGAGGGGGTCATAACTGCTCCAGGAAAGTAGTTTCTCTGCTGCAATAAACCAGGTTTATTGAGTAGTTGTCTAGTAATCAGTCTGCAGTACGATTATTATTATTTACTATCACCTGACTTCACTCTTCATTTTGTAATGGTTGACAGATGAATACAATTACCAAAAGACTTTCTTCGGTCTTTCATGGTGAAAATATTTTCTAAAAACTCTTGAGAAGCATCGCATTTTTGTGCACACACACACATTTATTTATATACCTATGCATACATACAATTTTATATTTTACTTCAGAAGACATCACAGAAGAGGAAAAGCTTAGATGTTAAGTCTGCTTTGGTTTAACAGCTCTTCTCTGTTAACTCTGATGCCTATAGTTTGTTTCATAATTCACCACGTGAGTGCCTGCTGGAAAAGATTTTAATACCTGATTGCTCTTGGCGTCAAGTAAAGGAACGTCCTTCATCAGGGACAACAAGATGGGGTTGGTGAGAATTTATGAGCCAATGGCTAGATGTGACTATGGGATAGAAATCACTTTTATTATGTGCATAAAATGATGTTTGGATTAAAGGACAACTACATTCCTCAAGATGACAACCAATCCAACACCTTAGACAAGAGAATAATGCCTGCAGTTTGGTGCTTGATTTTAGTGACTTTTATGTATTTTTTTAGTTTGTCTTATCCAAGAATGTAAGGGACAACTGATACACAATGGATATTTAGTTTTCATGTTTCATAAAAAGGCAAATTTGGCAAAAATATTTTCTCTAAAATTAACATTGAAACCTACTTTGACACTGAAGATAAGACTTTAAAATAACTCTAGAGAGACATGAGTCACAGAAGTTTACTTGATCACTTTCCTTCAATCACATTTCTGAGTGTAATCAAAGTGTTCTCAAAGGTCTTACTATTACAGGTTTTAATAAAGATAGCTGATATTTTCTACCAAAATGTACACTGCTTGTAGCAATTAATACACCTTGCTGTTGCCTTCAAGGTACAGTTTGAGACATCAGAACCTGATGGATCTAACCTAAAATAACTCTTTTAACTATTATAATTCTTGTATATGTTGTTGTATGAACAACCTTAGTCAGAGGGGGTTTCCTGTAATTACTTTATAATAATGTTGTGAAGAATAGAGAGGAAAATAACAGTGAAGACTCATCATTAAATAACTTTTGCAAAGAGAAGGAATTTGGGGAGATTTTAAGGAGAAACGCAAACTCAGTCAGCAATAAGGGAGAAATGAGTGATGACCTGGAAGCTTTAAATGTTGCTACCACCTTCCTCCCTCCCATACACATCAAATGCCACATTTACATTACAGTTCCTCTGTTGGTAGATTCATTTTAGAAGATCCTCCCTATCAGATGGCTTTATGCTTTCCCTGCCACGTCCATAACAGGTTCTACTGACTACCACATCCCAAAGCAAACTAATACCAAACCAAGTTTTTTTTATTATTGCTTAAAGGGCAACATTTCATGTTCAGAGTCCCTTTGTGCAAAGCTGATCATACCACAGAGCTGGCGTTATCCTCCTGCAATGTGAAAGGGGTGATCAGCTGAGAGAAGAAACCTAATCTGGAAGTACAGCTCTAGATATTTTATTAAGTAATTTTACTATTTAGATGTTTGCAATCACACAAAAGAAACAGTTAAACGGGTGAGTAATCTCCTGCGGAGGGGACAAGGAACCCACTTTGGGAGAGTGGGAAGAAGGTTGAACGGGAAATTCCTCTGGCCAGATCTGCTGTTGGAGGATTAGTAACTACATGGAAAAAGATAATAAGGACTGTGATGAGAAGGGATGGTTTGCTTTGGAAGGCAGGACCGGTTCCTGCCCCAGTACCCAAGTCTTGGACAGTAATCCCACTGCAGGGTGGTTCCACTGTAGCCTGCTAAAATGCACAGCCTCATGCACTGAGCTAAACCAGCTGAGACAACCCTGCAGTGGGGAAAGAAACTCAAAGAGACCCAAGTAGACACTTAGAGATAGAACTCCCTTGCTGATCAACTAGAGCCCTCAACTACACTGACTTTAGTGAGTGAGCACAGCTGCACTGCAAAATAACACTCCAGTAACAGGCAGTGATTTGTATAGCAGGCATGATGGCAGGATTAGCATTTGATGAGCTATGGTCATCTGGAACCTCTCTGTTCTTGCTTTATTACCAGCTTTGGTTAAGCAGCCTTTCATCACATAGCGAATAACCTCTTCCTATAGTATTCGGCTATTGAAAAGAAATTATTTGTATCACATGGAATCTGACTCAAGGCGAATTTCAAGTGTAGCTTGAACCTAAATATTTATTGAGGGCAAAAACAATAAATTGGAGAAGTATTCTGAGAAGATTAAATTTATTGCAATTGTTTCATAGTCCTGCCAGTGAGTGCTTTCCTTTCACACATAGCTCTGTTTTTCACTCGTCTCTGAATAGTTGAAGGACTATACAAAAGGAATTTCTTTTTCAGAAGAAAAATCACTACTTTCTGCTCAAAGTGTCCATCTGAAAACTAACAGTCTGTGCTTAGGAAAAAACTGGGAACAGAGAGAAGTAGAACAAAGTGCCATATCTGAAGAGTTATTGAGATTTCAAATATACAGCTAAGTAAGATAGTTAGGTATTTCTGAAAATACCACTATGCTCAGGGCATCTACACACCCAGATAAATCTCTCCTACAGTCTCAGTGGTGCCAAGACTTTACTTGAGAACATTGTCTATATCAGACTTGCACAATCCTCCTGCCACAATAGTATATAATATGTGTTCCAAGACAGGCAGAAAGGTTGTGATATGACCAAGAGGTATCTGATGGTATTTTTAAGTTTATGGACTTCCTTGTCTTCCCATTGTAGCTGTTTGTGAATAGCTTGAAGGAAAGAAATAAAATTAGTCCAGTGCAAAAAGAAATGTCCCAGGGAGAACAAAGTTATGCCAAATGGTCTTTGCCTTACATTCCTCTGAAGAATTCATTCCATAGTTTTTCAGTTGTTGTCTTGGAACAGATTTTGTGCTGATTCTATTTAGACACAGTCAAGAAAACATTTCTTGACCGCTTCTTTTCAGCTCTTATAAAAAAGCCACCTCACAATTTATTTTCCTCAGATTTTTTGCAACATATACATTTTAGTATAGTAAGATTCCTCATCATATCTAATCAGACACCTTCTGCTCCAATAGGTGGTACTATAATTTCTTCCCTTGTGATTGCTCTTTTCTTCCTAGACTTTATTTCCCAGAAATTTAGATATCATTTAACTGCTGGTCCCTTAACTCAGTACTGCTGTTTCTGTCTAATTAAATGAGACTGTTGTTGAACATTAATATTATTGTATATTTCCCTCCTTCCTCCAGTCAATAACCTGTCACAGATTAAGTGCTTCAGACAGGAAACTTGCTGTAGATTTCAAGGAAAACTTTCCTTGAAAGTTCCAAATACACCATTCGATAGGAATCCTAGTTCTCCAATACAACTTTATTTTCCTCCTTTCAGCAGATATTTTGCTTTGGAAACACAAAGAACAACATGGAAAGCTGGAATACAGGGAGAACATGGATAACATTGGATTTACATTCCTCACTGATTCATGAAAGGCAACACAAAGAAAGCTGATGAAATCTGCCCAGGAAGCTGACACTGTATGAGAACTCATCAGAGGTGCAAAACTTCAGTTAAACCTCTAATGGATTTGCTATACAAGATGGAAAATAACCCAGTCAGTAATTGCAAGGATCTATTAATTTAAAGTCAGCATAAACTAGAATACAGAGGACATTTAAGTGCAAGTTTTGTTTTGGCATCTGCCTAGTAATAAAGATATAAAGCTAAGTCAGAATGGAACTGTATGTTAGACAAAGGCTAACATCACTTGAGTCCATTTATTTGATAGAAAAGGACAGCAAACCTCTCTAATTACAAGAATTACAGACCTCAGCATTTAAATTCATGTCATTTCAATGACCTCTCAAAAATTGCATGAAGATTTATCTAATTAAGGTTGCACAATTCCCTAAAAACTCTTCAGTCACCACTTTTATAACTTCTCTCAAAATTTCTTACTTATATGAAATAGTCTGTTATCACTACATCTTTCCTATTCATGTTATTCGTATGTCATGCTAGGGTTCTGACTACCTGGAAGGAACACTTTTTTGAAAGCTCGTTAACAAAAATCCGACTTAGGTTTATACAGCATACTTTCCTCTGATGTGTACATAGAACCACAAGCCTCAACAAGAATAATATCTTGCATTTATTCTTCAAGAATAGTAACCACATGCTGGGGTACCTGTCTGCGCATTGGCATTCATTTAAATTAAAAAAAAAAATTGCATGAGAGTAACTAAACTAATTTACTCATTCTTTTATCAACTTCAGGTCATGCCAAACTGTATCTCATCAGTATTTTTGAAAATGAAACATCTTAAAAATTCAAAGTGAAAACATACCATTTAAAAAGAAAGACATCTAGGGATGCATACGTACATTGCTTCTATGAGATTATCAACTGTTAAATTCTGATTTAAATACTCCGAGATTAATTTGTTCAATAAGTGTATTAAAGGCATTTATAATAGAGATGTTCTGCAAAGCAAACATCTTTTAATTCTACTTTTACAGCTCTATTCATTGTTAAACAGCTCCCAGCATTTCTACCATTTTATAAGATATGTCCAATCAACCTCTCCTCAGTTTGAGTAGTCTACAATAATCCTGCATTTTTTTGTCTAATTTATGATGCTGAAGCTTTATTGAGCATATAACACAAAGAAAAGCTATATGCATCTTAATGTTACAATGCACCTAGTAGTAATAATGCAGCAAACATGAATTGCCCCCCTGCTTATTTGGCCAGTGTAGCACAGTTTTAATTCTCTGGTGTTATAGTGTACTAGTAATACTGTAGATTATGCCAAAACAATGAGGCTTTGGGAATGCATTGCTGCAAAAACATTGGGTTACCTAACCTTATCTAGCAAGTTAAGAAACCATGAAACAGAGACATCTTCTTTTTTAATTTTGCATAACCTTAGACCAAAACATTAGATACACTTAATTCATTCTTGGATGTATTCCTTATTACTCCAGATCAAGATACTTCTTGAAATGCCTCATTAGCTTAAACATCTAAAACCATCAGTTTTAGATTTTAGATTTTAGAACCATTACCTCTTTTATTCATTAATGAAACTACTTGCAGTTTAGTCTTTATTTTTTCTTTGGCATCCTTGCGCATATGATGCGATTGATTTTTATTCTGTATTTATAGATTTCTGGAATATGGTGATTTTTCTTTGATCTTTTTTTTTCCTTTTGATCTTTTTTCCCAACTAGTAAAAGCTGTTCTTCTATACTCCAATTTTCCCACAGAAGACCACCCATTTCTGTTTTGTTTTCACTACATTTCTTTATTTCTTACCTGCTTTATCTTTTGATTTCACAACAGCACTTCATAGTTACCTTATTGCTCACTGTTCTTTGATTTTGTCTTTTGCAGTAACACCAATGAATAAGCTGTAGAGTGGTCTAGGTTGCTGTAACACTTTCTTTTTTTCCATTACATCACGCGTAGAATCACAGAATCATTTAGGTTGGAAAAGACCTTTAAGATCATCAAGTTCAACCGTTAACTTAACGCTGCCAAGTCCAACACTAAGCCATGTCCCTAAGTGGCATGCCTGCATCTATGCTTTGACATTTACCCATCTGGTATCAAGAAAGCTAACTATCTGGAAGCTAGATTGGGTATGGCCCAGTCTAGCTTATTTTACATTTGCACTAAATCCATTTGATAACTGCACTGACACTGTACGTGATCTGAGAGCAAACGTCTTCCCTGTACTCATTCATTTCTGCTTATTCAAATTCACACTATGCTGCTATGATACTTTATTCAGTCTTGCTTAGCACACTGCATTTAATAAACTTAGCGCTACTGTCATCAAAATTTTACATTTCTAACCAGATCTGCTATTAATTTCTAGGTCCAAGATGATTCCAAACCCTGCTTGAAACGTCTTTTATTTGGGTCATGATATACTCCCTTTCTAACCTTAAAGAAAGATCTGATTTCCCACACTGAAGACATCCAAAAAGTGGCCATGCATTGTAAATTACGTTTATAAGGTTCTCTATGGTTCCCACCTAACTGGAGGTAATCTAAGTACTTTTTTAATTTTAAGTATTATTTTAACTTTAAATATGTAGAAGTAATAAACCTTTCCCCACATTTTGACTTCTACCACTTTTCACTTTTTATTCTTCTGCCACTAGTTAGGCTCAAGGTGATTATTTTCAAAAGGTGTTTAAAACAGGAAGATGATAGGAGCACAGGATACCTCAGGTACAAAGTGACCTCAGGAACTATCCAGTCCTCCCTGGAATCAGGACACGCTCTGGCCTCCTGCCCAGCTTGCTGCCCCAGCCCCCAGGGCTTTTCCTGCAGAGCTGCTCCCCAGCCAGGTAGTCCCCAGCCTGTGCCCTGCCAGGAGCTTGGCCCATCCCATGGGCAGGGAGAGGAAGGTGGGTTCGTGAGGATGAAATGCAGGAAGCACAGCTCCTACTTGTCAGGAAGCAGAATGGTACTCATGCTATGCATATAGGTGAGGCAGTAAATCTGAAGTTAGCCTGCTCCACACACACACAGTCTCTATTATAGGTTTCAATAAAAATAATTTTTTAAAAATATATGAAAAAGAAGCAGTGTTTTGATTTCTGACTTTGCAGCTTCCATTCTTAAAGAAAACAATAGGGACAGAAGAGATACCTGAATGTGGCATCTTTAAGACTTGCCATTGAGCTCCAGGTCTACACCAAGGCAGACTGAAGCTCCCTAATCATGGTGTTTTCCAGCCAACAACAGCACTGTTATCAGCCACATGCAGGCTCTGACCCCCAAAGGCTGCCTATTGTGCTCCAGGCCAGCAGCATCTTGGGCCGCCAGCAAGGACAATAGATTGACCTGCTCAGCCCTTGCAAATTGAGGCTGCCTGGAAAAAAAAAAAAGGTTTAATACCACTAGCTAGCTGAGAAGAAAAAACCCCCAAACCATAAAGAATCTTCAACTGTCACTGGCAGAAGCAGATACCTGTAATGAATCTCATCTAGAGAGCAAAGAATAATGTTTCAGGACAGAACAACTGAATGTATTTAGCCAATTAAGAACGCTGCACGTTTTGATCATGTATTTTACTTTCAAAAAAAATAGAAAGATGATACAATAAACCACAGAAATGTTGGAATGAAACAGAGGTATTGCAATGAATATGCAGCGAAATGCAAAAATACGAGAAAATCTAAATCACAATTAAAAAAAAGAAAAAATAGTTCTATTTTTTTAAGGCTACTAGTAAAAAGGGCGGGGAATATGCCAAAAAGCGTTGACCACAAGCAGATTCACTTTGCACAAAGACATTTTCCTTGCAGAGTTATTACGATTTTCTGGAATGTTCTAACTGTTAAATAGGTTAAAATATTAGTGACACTAAAAAAACAAATTCTCAACAGCACTGAAGCTAAGTGTTTTTTGCTGGGCTATGAACTCCATCCATGTTGGGTTTGCGATAAGGGGTCTGTTTATGCTTTTCTAACACAAAAAAAACCATTAATGGCAATTATACACATACAGAGAGCAGACAATACAGAAAACATAAGGTAAGAGCACTAATTTAATTTCTACCCAGCAAGAGTTTCAAAGACACATAGCCTTCCCATTTTTCGTATTTAATGATACATTGCATTATGCTGACAAACTGGTATTTGTACCTTATTAAATTAATTAGTAAATAATTTTTAAAAAATCATTTCACTGTAGAGGTGAATTCATCCCTGCACAAGGAAAACCGCAGCCAGCTTCAGTGCTTACTTGTCCAGGGCCTCACAAATGCAAATTCCTACACTTTCTAGGTTTTGAAGACTGGAGAACTCAACTGAAAGGTCTTAGCAGAAAAAATATATATTTAGAGGACTAGTCCGTGAGATGCAGAAGTAGGGACATCAATCATTAACAATGTTTAGTAAATGGTTGCAAATACCACATGGCCTTAAATTATTCATCTCTGTATTTGAAATGGCCTGACACAGAATTGTAGTTGGAGAAGAACCTTTCTGGCCTGCAACACGTGTGTCATTTCTTTACCATCTTTTCTTATACTAACCACAGGAAAATATCTTGACTAATTAGAGCAAGATTCTCAAAACAAAGTAAATATTTCTTTTCTCAAATTAAAATAGCACATCTCACACACTTCAAGGTAACAGAAAGAAATATGCCCAATACCACAGCCTAAAACATTTTTCCATGTAAAAATTAGTGCCAGTCAAAATTCACAACCGTTTCCAGACTCCTTTGTATCATAGAGTTCTTAACTTTGGAAAAATGGCAAGTCATGTCATGCTTAAAATATAGCCTGACCTGTGACTTTGCATTCAAATCATCCTTTCCAGACCTCGTGTGAAGCATTTGCAGCTATCAGAAAAAAATCTCAACATAATAACTACGCTCCTGGTATTGCAAAGTCAGTTTTCAAAAGGCCTAAAACTTTCATTTAAGCAACATTATACATTGCAGATTTCAAAGTTATACAGCATGTTATTGCTCATTCAAACAGGAAAGTCTTTGCTGCAGAACTTAAAATTCAGTTCACGACTCCATCATAAACATATGCAAAAAAAAAAAAAAAGCACAGTTCAGGTTTTTATGCTTTGTACTGATAATTACCTGATTCTGTATGCTAGAATTTATTATCAAGCATTTATCTTCCTTTCTGGGACTCACCTGGGTAATTACATTAGAAAGTAGTGACTGTGGTTTCAAAATAAGATGAGGATCAATTTTTGACAGGTCACCATTGGAGACAATTAAAAGCAGCTGCTTCTAGCAGTTGGGGTTACACCAGTATGCTAGTTTAATGCAAACTATACAGTCAATCTATAATGTAAATCTCTTTTGAGGGCTGAATTAATGTTTGATTCAATGAACTCAGACATTTCACAAGTCAGAGCGAGCAAAGTACTTGGAGTGATCAGACAAATACTGATTTAAATAATGGCAAGGATGTGAGTACGAAAGCTGAAATAAGGCGGGAAGTTCGAAGCAAAGGATTATCTTCTGCTCACATCTCATTTCCCTTTTTAAAACGAAAAGCCACACACGGTAGATGGTAGTATAGAGAAGAAACAGTGGCACATCACTGCTCAGAGCACAGTCCACAGCAGCAGCATGGCCCCGGCCTAACAGGGAGGCGAAGGCCAGGCAGCCGCTGAGCCACTGCTCCTGCCAGGCTGCCCACAGCCCTCTGCTCTGGGCTCCCAGGGACCCTGCACTCCACCTGGCAGACCTAGGGCTGGCTGAAAGGCTAAAGCAAAGCTAGGTTCACAGATCTACCTACCAGGCTGTAGGGAATGGGTTTTCTTCCCCATCTCCCAGGATAGCACCCCAGCCTCCCCTGCGCTTGAGCAAGAGGGAAAAGACAGTGTAGGACACCGGCAGCACCATCTTGGGTGGGGTACATGTGCAGGCCCACCTCTCCCATACACATCTGGGGCTGCCTCCTCCCCTTCATACGTGAAAACCACTGCAACACAATCCACAAAATACCACAAAATGCACAGAATAAAGAAAAGTTGAGGGGGCTCTTTCTCCAGCTACTGATCCTGGTTCACATCTTTGTGTTTACAGTGCTACAAAATCCATGGAAGTGGATCAGGTTCATGATACCGTAAAAAAACCCACAAAAATCAAAGCTGAGAACTGAACTGAAATGGAAACAGTTCACTCCATGCAACATGGTCAAAAAAGTAACTCTACATTCCCCAACTTTATCTGCCACCATACCAAACTCTTGATAACACAAATTACCAAATGCCTAGATTATTACTTGGCCCCAATTTTAAAGCAGTGTGTGGCACAATCTGAGACATTGGTGTATAAGATTTTGGCTTATATTTTACAAACTTGATTGCTCCAGTGTAAAATCTGACAGGTTGACTACAATTTTAAAAAGGGACCTTGATACCAGGATTTGAATCATGGCGCTGTTGTGCCACCTTTGAGAATTGGAATCTTTTAATTAAACACATAGAAAAGATTATGTTAAACGATGAAACTTAAAAATAACAGCTGACAATTTAGTTTCATGAGTGAGGCATAACAAGCGTATGGTCCCCAAAGACAGGCTTGCAGAAGCAATGTTTGAATGTAGCCGGACCTGCAAGAGTTAAACATCACAAACCTGTAGCTGTGATGGCAACAGTCCACCTTGTATCAGCCTATCTCAATAAGAAAAAACTATTTTCTGTAGAGGTTTTTTGAGGGGCTAAATAAAACAGCAAAAGAGCTTTTTTCTGGCTAGACCTACATCTCTTTGGTAGGAAGTATATGATGGAGTCGTTAGATCCACACAAAGACTTTACCTGGCTCCTGAAAGTCCTTTGGCTCAAACCACAAATAAAGACAAATATGTCCTTCCTTGGCAGATGTGATCAAAAGGACCTGTTGGGAAAGCACATGAGCCTAGGTTATCCCTCACTGTGGTGAGAGCAAGAAGTTGGACCACATGCCCTGTGAGCTGAGCATCCCGCACTGCAGCCACTTCTCTAGGAGACTTGCAGCAAGCATCGTTGGGCACCTGCAGACCTCAGACCTGTTTAGAGCCTAGCTCAGCTGGGAAAGATCAGACCACTGGCTGATCTTTCAGAGGACGGAAGGAGTAGGGGCACAACTGAAAAACAATACACATTCACTTTTGCTAATGTTTCACCACTTTCCTAAGGCAGCTGAAATTTAGTAAATAATCAGATTTGGTCTAGATCCCTCGAACTTGTAGTGTTGGAATGCATTCGATTTTAATCCTAGCTGAATAACCTAACCTTAATAAAGGATTTATGTTTTGAAGAAGGAGACTGTGGAATGATTTAGGCAGTGCTGGATGTAGACTGACATGTTAAACTGTTGTCTGTATCAGGTACATCTGAATTTACCTGTAATCTGTGCCCTTTCTCCTCTAGCAGGGAAAGATTCAAGATAGGAGGCCATTCAGATTCAAAGTATCTCATATATTTCTCCAAACATAATTAACTGGCTCCAGCATTTTATGCAAGGGCATCTGTTCTATTTGCCCAAAATGATGCAGACAAAGTCTCAGAATACATTTTCACACTAGTGCTGGGCATGTGGTGCCAGAAGCATCCAGCAAGATGCATAAGAGATTCTGCAAAAATGCCTGTGTCACAAACGCCCTTTCTTATAGCTCTTACTTATCAAAGCCTAAATCCTCATATTCCTGAAGGAAATGAGATAGGGGAAGACAGAAGGGGAAAAAACAACTTTTTTGGAGAAGAAAACTTCATTTTCATAGGCAATATCTGAAAAATTATTTCCACCAGGTACCCCAGTAAATTTGAGTTGAGTATGGGTTGGAAGTGGCACCGCAGTGGAAATGTACTTGTATCACCAAGTGTTATTCATAGAATCATAGAATGGTAGGGGTTGGAAGGGACCTCTAGAGATCATCTAGTCCAACCCCCCTGCTAAAGCAGGTTAGCCTAGAGCAGGTTGCACAGGAATGCATCCAGGCGGGTTTTGAATATCTCCAGAGAAGGAGACTCCATTGCACTTTATTGCACTTTAGAGTTATAGCAAGTGCAGCTTAGACATATGAAACTATTGAGTTTCTACATCAGTAACTTACCAACGATCAGCCTTACGGAAGATGGACTTCTCTGAATGTAGACATGGGGCTAGAAAGTCATCTTTCTTTCTTATACCTACAGGTGTTTGCATATAATTAGACTTGATNGAGTTTCTACATCAGTAACTTGCCAACGATCAGCCTTACGGAAGATGGACTTCTCTGAATGTAGACATGGGGCTAGAAAGTCATCTTTCTTTCTTATACCTACAGGTGTTTGCATATAATTAGACTTGATTTCATGAAACATACAGGGAGATTTAAGTCCACTGATTAATGCGTTGTCCTTTGCCTGAGACTAACAGCAAGTGTTCACGGCCAGTGTTCCAGCAACTTAGCAAGGAATGAATCTAATCAGAAAATGCGGCGGAGGGAGGAGAGAAACAAAAAAATCCAGCCTCAGTAATATGAAAAGCATGTACAGATATACAAGGTAGATTATTCACTCGTTACCAACTGTTAAAACTTAAGCACAATTTGAATGGAAAAATAAAATAAGATTTGTTCCTACTGTGGCTCCAAAGGATTTACCAATCCAAAAGGTGTTAAGAGTTCAGTACCACTAAAATAAAAATTCCTTCAGAATTTCAAGTATTCGTGCTCATATATTTATGTTAAAAAGAAAGAAGTAACGGGGGAAAAAGCATTATTTAGTGGCCTGTATTGCAGAGGGGAAGAATTAAAATTTTGTGTGTTTTACTATGTTAAAATGCTCCTGCTTCATACAGGATTAATGGCAACAGCTCCCACAGAAGAAAAAAAAAAAAAAAANGAAAAAGCATTATTTAGTGGCCTGTATCGCAGAGGGGAAGAATTAAAATTTTGTGTGTTTTACTATGTTAAAATGCTCCTGCTTCATACAGGATTAATGGCAACAGCTCCCACAGAAAAAAAAAAAAAAAAAAAAGAAGAAACATTTTCATCTGGAAAAGCCTTTTTGTGCAATTTTTGTAGGTGTTTCATTGTTTTTTATATGACCACCTGCTCTGAACACTAGCAATTTTTCAGAGCTGTATTTATTTTTAGGCTGCTTGGAAAGGCTTACTGTCCAACCCCAAAAGCAAAAGCATCGCTCTAGTCAGATTCACTTCTACTGATACATTATAGAAGTCTTCAAGTTGCAGCATATTTTAAAATCCTCCATTCACCCCGCTGATTCAGTGTTTAAGGGGTCTCTCACAGAGCCTACTGTAGGTTTCGTTTAAATTCTACTGCTGTCATCTAGGCCAAGAATCTCAGCTTTGGCATTCTTTGCCCATCACCTTCAATATGCGTTACTATGGGTACTGGAAAGCCTATTACTGTACACACAGAAGAGCCACAGGAAAGAAAAGGCACAGACATTTGTAGCACTAAAAAAATAAGAAAAAAAAAACCCAGCGCAAAGGGTAAGAAGATTCACGGTAAGATATAATTTCGTACAATGTCTTCCCCTTAGAAAAGCTGAAAATCTCAACGTAGTTAGAACAAAAGAAAAATTGAAGGAGAGATC
Source organism: Steatornis caripensis (assembly GCA_013398225.1). Lineage (NCBI taxonomy): Eukaryota > Metazoa > Chordata > Aves > Caprimulgiformes > Steatornithidae > Steatornis > Steatornis caripensis. The sequence continues at coordinate 22,537 of VZSC01004350.1, forward strand.
AGCATTTCCTACCACATAATGTAACATAGAACACATATTGCACACCATGTCTTTCCTGTACTTCTCACTTCTGTTGGAATACTATGGGAAGTAAATATCATTCACATAAGAACAGCACTCTGTCAACAAGTCTTTTTCACCACTGAAATAATCAAGGAAGAAACAGCAATCTGTCCTGCAGCCTTCAGCACTCTCCAACATCTACAATAAGATTTCTACATGTTGGCAGTCGATACAGTTCAATTAATGTTTAATTCATGTTTTCTTCCTCAACCAAGATGAAAAGGCAGAACATTTATCAATAGCACAGCTACGGCAAAAACAAACACTTTTTGTTCCAATATTACCATCTTTTTGAGATGCAAGACACTATATCTGAGAACAGCCAAAACGTCATCTGCCATTTATTTTCCAGAGATGGATTAAGTTCTGCAGATTATTAAATAAAATACTAGCGTAAAAATATATGGTGAAGAGAATTCTTCAGTGAGTGCAGCAGCCAAATTGAAGCAGAACATAGCCATTTTTGTCATGTTCAGTGAGGATATTCTGGAAACTATACACAGTTCCATCATGTTTAAGTGCACGTCAGCTCAGTCTCACAAAAAATCTTTTCTTTTCTGTCCTGCTTATTTCTGGTTATCAGCTAGACTGCTGGTCATCGAGGTGAATGCTGACTGCTCCTAAGAGGCTGGCAAAGAACTCCCTGCTGAACAGCCATGATCCCTCTCTCGACAGCAAGCATCTGTCTTGCTGAAGATACAGAGAGTATTTTATCTCCATGGCAGGCTTAACTCAAACATCCAAGGCTCTAAAAATCTAATTCATGTCTACAGCCCACCTAATCACCCAGCAGGCTTCAGTAAATGCTTTTTCATTGTTTCCTTTTTAGCTTCCTCTGCTTAACCTGCAGATACAGTTGTTTACAGTGCAGTTACACATTAACCTCTTAGACTCCAACATGAATCCAAGTCATTCACCAGAAAACATTGGTGAAGACAGAGTGCAAGCCAACCAGGGCTATCTGATAAAATCAACATCTTAAATATTTTGATCAGCTGTGAAAGTTTAATACAAAATGTGCTCTGTCCATTACCTTGAAACTTCTCATATCAAAATGTTAGAGATTTCAAAAAAGCAGAATGAAAAATGCTTTGTACTAGGTGCTGGACAAATGGGAATGACAGAAGGCTGGTGACATTTTTATATATGCTTCTCAGAGTATCAGACAAAGTATTTTCCACAAAGGTCATAATTCTGTACTGAAGACGTAGTCTAAAACACATGCCAAGAGACCAAAATGCCACTGACACAACATTGGTTATAGCAGGAGGTACCATGTGAAGTTTTGCTTGGTTACAAGCACCCTGAAAAGAAAATGGTTTTATAGCAGCATAGCAGCAGCAGCAGTTCTGTGCTGAAATACACAACAAGCACAAGCAACAACATCCAGAAATTTTCACGCCAGGGTTTGGAAACCCCACTAGAGACAACTGCAGACATCAGTAAGCACATTGGTCTTTTTCATCTCTTCCTGAAGACATATCTAAATTTGGGCATGTAGCAACAAAATTTACTAGTAAAATGCTGAGAGTACTGACCTGGATCAACAAGGAACTAATATATCAAACAAGGTATGATATTCTTGATGAGACTAATGAAAACATCAGAAGGTCTAGAAAACAGGACACAGGAAGAAAGGCTGAAGGAGTGGATGTTGTTTAGTCTAAATAAGAAAATACTTTGAAAGAGAAAACAGCAGTCTTCAAATACACTAAATGTGTAGAAGGCAGGTAGAAAGTGGAAGAGAGAAAAGTTTTGCTTCATCTACCATAGGCTTGACAAGGTGGATTTAGGTTCAGTTCAGTGGAACAGTTTAATTGGGAGTAAGACGCATAGGGAAGGAACAGGTGACCTGAAGTTCTTTCTTTCACTTTAATAAGTTGGCTCAACATCTCTCAGAAGTGGCACAGATGTCAGGTGATCCTACGCTCAGGCAGAGGGATGGGCCAAATGATCTGTCAAGATCTGTTCCAGACTACTCTAATTGTAGGATTGCACAGGCCATGAGCAAGAACGTATGACATTGAGTGTAGATATCCATCCATAGGTGAAATCCATAGTGTACATCCTACCCAGTGGAGGCCTCTAGATAATGAAGCTCTTGGTGTAGGCTGAAGAGCACAGGGTATTGTCGTCTGGATAATTAGAACAAATCTACCAACAGAAGGGAAAACTTTGAGAGAAATAGTTGTATGTGTAAAGAGCATGATTGCATATGACTGATTTACGAGGGGCCAGTCACAAGCCTAACAAATAAACCTGTTCCCTGTGGAATGGGATGGATGACCATGCATCAACCTTTCAAACACAAAAGGCTGAACCTGGCATGTCAGGCCATGTGTTAAGGGAGACAGCCATAATACTTGCCTGGTCCTCACTATCCTTAACTCACCAGATAGTTTGGGAGACAGAATGAATGGGATCACAGTCAAATGTGTTTTTTAAAAAAAGAATCCCATTTCAAGGAAAATGCTTGAAAGGAAATATACTTTCTTTCTTTTTTTTTTTTTTTTACTTTTTNCCTTAACTCACCAGATAGTTTGGGAGACAGAATGAATGGGATCACAGTCAAATGTGTTTTTTAAAAAAAGAATCCCATTTCAAGGAAAATGCTTGAAAGGAAATATACTTTCTTTCTTTTTTTTTTTTTTTTAAACAGCACATATGTGTAAAGGTAGCAATGCCTAGGAGACCACTATCTCCACACCGAATGATATGGGACATCTCTCATTTGAAGGTAAAAGACCAGTCAAACTCAAGTAAAAAACTCCTAAGGAAAAGCCTGCCTAGGCAGCTGCAAAACTGTGAGCTCAATAAGGCAGTAAATGACACTTCTCATCAGGTGATGGATTTTGATTCTTTCACTTTTATCAGATTATGTTGAGTACATGAGAAAATAAAAGCAGAAAGGATGTTTCTTGTCTCATAAGCACTGTTCAGATAAGGATAAGAAAGAAAGTTGTGCTTCCCTTTCAAAAGGCAATGGACTGAGAAGGTATTGTTATTCAGCTGCCAAAAGCTCTCTCCCTTATGTATAGACATCAGTGTTTTCTCTGAGATATTGTCTGATATCTTAATTGGAGGCTAACTTTCACATATGCCCATAGAGAAGCAAGGCGCTGAATCGCTTTCTTAAAGGGAGAAAAGACTGCCATCGGCCCTAACAGTATCTGGTATGGGGTGCCACAATGTTAATACACACAGACTCTGATGGGCTGTGCTTCAAAGAGTTTCCTTTATACTGCCCTGGATTGTTACGGCATGAAAATTAGCCCCTGTTCCAAGGGAAGCCCAGCGCAACTTCCATCTCTTGGGATTTCCTAAATCAGAAAGGCTTGTGCAAGCTGAAGGAGTTAGACCTGCGAAGTGATGAGAGAATAAAACAAATGAAAAAGAACCCCACTGAATCATGAGCAGGCAAGTACGTCTAGTAACTCCCAAGTAAAGCATCACACAGAAAGAAAGAGGAGTCCTGTACTCATCTACATTTTAAAGTAGTCACTGCAGTACTGTGTGGAGTTACATTTTTTTAATGTTGTATCTACGATCCTAAAACTATCCAGGTCTACTTATGTCAAAATTAAATGATTTTACATTAAATGTGAACTTGGCATCTTCAGCTTATTAACTCCATAATTTCAATTTTGCTTTTCTGCAAAGATGTAAAAAAATAATTTAATAACATAATTTTTACAGCACAAACAGCTCATCTGTGCAGAAAACTTTCAATGAAAATCATTTGCGTTTGAGGAGGGAAAAAAACCACATATGATTTAGAATACTTCATCTACCTCTGTCCATGTCTAGACTTCCCTAACTCATGAAGTGGGAACCTCATAACATCAGTCACCTGAAATTACTCAAATATTTGGCTTATAGAAGCTCTGTGAGCTCCTACTTGAGGAAAGCCTCCATCACAAACCTCACTTCCACCCTCATAGGCAGGTACACATGCAAGTGTGCACTTAAACCGATAGTGTTAAGCATGGAATTCACTTGCTAAATTGACATTCCAATAAATACTCAAGAGTTTTACCGATAGTTCTATAGTAGTAGTTAGGTAAACCTATCAGTACCCAACATTTTGCCATACCACTTCTTTTTAAATTGATTAATTAATAAGTTTAGAGTAGCTATTCTTATGTCTACCTCTGTCTGCTTTTTCCCCAGAAGGGTGTAAAATGACATTTCTAATTGCTGGAGATGGAGAATGAGATTTTTATAAGGGAAAAAAATTACTATAGAAAAGATGATTAATAAAAAAATTTTCAGGTTTCTTTCATTTTTAATAAAACAAAATAATCCTATTTGCCTTCAATCTTGACCAACCAAATGGCCGTTAAACACCTGATAGGTGAAATGCTTTTTCCCTTCATAAGGAAAGGATTTCAACACTTAGCTCACCAATTCAGCTAATGTTTAATTCATTTCCTTGTCTGCTAGGTAGATTAAAAGAAAGAACATTTGTCAATAGGAGGGAGGCAGCAAAAATCCAGTTTCGCACTCCAATCCTAATTTACAAGAGCACCAAATTCCAGTTTCTAGATAAAAGATGTCTTAGGAGGCAGGCCAAAGTTGAGATTGCAAACCGTAAAGAAACTACTGGGACACAGACATAACTGATGATAAATCCTTTAGGCAAAGTCAAATTTATGATCTAGTTTAAATGGAATATCCTGGCATCTAATGTCATCACGACAGTAATGGGATATATCTGTTGCAACAAACTGCCTTCTCCCGTAAAATACATTATTTTCTTTATTTCTTGTTTCTTGGCTTGCCTCTAGTTTTATGCTAGGCAGAGAGCCCTAACTAAACATACTGCAGGCGAGGCTTTTTTCCCCAGGTACTTTGCAGCATTTGTGCGTTCACTACCACTATAAAATTGCACTGGTATTAAGTAACAGAAAACACAGTACTGACATGTTCTGCAATGACCTGAAGAGAAAGGGGAAATGTAGAGAAAAACACCTTTTAAATTTTTAGACATTTGTATTTGCTTTTGAGCCACGATAAAAGCAGCCATTAATCACAGCCAGGTGTCATGGAGCAAGACACATAGTGCGACATGTATGTGAAAGGTAAACGTTATCAGTGGAATCATAAATCCCACCTTTCCTAATTAGAGATCTTCAACCAAAATGGAGAGTATACTGAATACACTCATTTTAAGACCCATGACTTCTGTCATAATAATTCAGAGTTTTGACAGCACTATAAGAAGCTGAGAATCCCCAGATTCTGGTTTATTCCTCATATGTCTACCCTTTCCAAAGATACATTGATTTTTATAGGTATGACAAGCTGGTTCTATTCATCTCTATGTGAAGTAATCTTTCATATCTGTATATGAATACTAGAAGATATTTAGAGCACACCGGAAAGGGTAACAAATGCAAACTGCTGTGGGCTCACATATCTGGCAGGATGACATCTGAAAAACTGTAGAACTGCTGCAATTTCTACAATATAATGACACTGCATCAGATAATGTAGTACCTGAAGGAAACTGCTAAAAACCATAAAGGAAGCATAAGGAGAGAGATAAAAAACAAACAAACAAACAAAAAACAAACAAAAAACCAAATCTGTGCAGGAATAAATACAACTACTGACCTTCCGGTTTTTTTTTTTCTCTATGCCCCCCATCTCAGCTGCTTTGATTTTAGTGTAGTGGAGTCTTTGTTGCTATTGCAGCATGAAAATGAAAGAGGGGGAGGGAATTAACCCTAAGAGGAAAGAGAAACCCTTGCACATTTTATTTAGCCCTATTTCTTCAAACTAATCCATTTGCAAGTCAATCTTATCAAAAAGGAGATAGGTTCCTTATTGCAATGTTCTGGCAGAAAGAAAAAAACCTAAACCAGCTCACGCTGAGCAGTCTCTGGAGCCAGAGGCATTCAAATACAGAGTTTGTTCTCTCTGCATCCCCCACAACACAGTTACTGGTTGCTGCCTGCTCACCGTTCATTTCCAAAAGAACCTTTTGATTCAACAACACTAAACAATTGAGCATTAAACAAAAAAGAAGCCTGTGCATCCACCTAGGTTTAATCTCTAGCAGAATTACGGGAGACAAATAGAGTTCTTTTTAGTCTCTGGACTATACATCTCTTCCTACACCTCTACGCTTCCCCAAAATTAAGCATAAGCTCAAAAATATTGTATGTTCTGACCCTACGCTTGCAGAATTTACTACTGAATCTTCCCCTTACAGCAGTACTGCCTCTAAGGCTAAAGCTTCATTATTTAATTATTTTCTAGCCTGTGAACACAGCCATAAAAATGAAATGTGAATATAAATTCAGGCAGCGTCATTTCTGGGCCTACAGCAGAATTTAGAAATGAGGCCACAATATTACAGATAATACAAAAAATGATAATGAAATTGTAAAGTCCATATGCTAACGTGAATCTCAGTCCTCTCAGCTCTGTATTGTATTAATATGAATAGTCATATGGCTATTTATTCACTTCACTGAGGTACTAAATCTAAACAGGAAAGATGATAGTGAAACGCGAGCTTTGCTAGAGCATCGCTGATAAGCCGTTTTCACAAAAGCACAGGTAACGTGGTTATTCAGTTCTTCTCCATTATCGAAAGCCCTAACTTCCCTAACTCCGGATGTCTCTCATGGTTTTATAGGAGTCAGCTATGCATTCCCAACAGACAAAAATCATTAGAGTGTTGAAACTTGAAATTATGAAATCGTAATACTCCAACAGCACACACAGGGTACCTCATGGGACTGTGGGCAAGATGTTGCGGCTCACTTTCCTATATAATTCCCATCCACTGTCCATTTGATTTAAAGTAAAATAAACTGCTGGCAAAAATCCACAGCTGAAAACCGCACAATACAGACATAGGAACAGTCTTAGGTCCAGCTCACCATGCGCCAGAGAAACCGCTTTCTCTTCTTCCCTGTCAGGATGCAATGGCATTAAAAACAATGGCTAATGGGGTTGATATTCCACAGCCATCCATGCAGGTCTTAATTGCATCAAGGGCAGTTTCTGTCAGCTTTTCAAAACTAGGCCTTCTTCTGCCAACTTTATTAAGCTTATTTTCACAGTGCATCATTCCTTCGTTTACTGTCATCTCCTCCTGTAACAAAATGCCCACCCAAATATTGGCTCATCAAAGGACACTAACAGTATCCAAACGCTGAATCTCACGGTATTGCCGATTGTTCTGAGAAGTTATAAACATCAGGAGGTGTTCATGATCATCCAAAGAGGCTTTTTTGTTGGGTTTAATCTTAGCTCTTTCTTTTTCTCATTCAGGAGGGGAAGATCAAGTTTTTTAAAAAATTAACTAATAAATAAGCTTGAAGAGGAAAGGCTACGCATCCAACTGATTTACTAGTGCCTACTGATGCTGTAAAATTGTAGTAAACTGAAGGTGACTTTTTCTGTGTAACTTTTCAGGCTCAGATTTTTTTCTGGTATTTTGTAAGCATCAACATTGTGCCATTTTGAATGATAGTTCCTTTTGTCTCTTTTTCCCTCCGATCTAATGCATGTCACAGCCATCACACAACTGAGAGCCTTCTCATAGGTTTTAGTTAACCCACTGATCCATGGAAAAGCCGAATCTGGAGCCTGCAGAAGCGTTTGCTTCCTGAAACATATATTTGCTTGTAGCTTGCCTATAAAAACCTGAGTATGTGCATATTTTGAATCTTTTACTTGCTTTACCTTTTGATGAAGAAAACACAGAAGTACAAGCTCAGTTGAGGCAGTGGGTTAACCACATCTAAATTTTAACATTGTTGCGTGATAAAGTATCCCTGGAGATTTGAGAGGGTGGGAGGGAGGACTCAAAAGCATATCAAATTAGATGTCTTTGAGTCCTCAGGGGCAGAGCCAGAGGGGGAAGGGAAAAACTGTCATCTCATTTCTCCAGTCAGTACTGCCTGCAGATGCAGGCTAGGAAGCAGGCCTTCTGAGGAGAGCAAGGATTCATTTGTTGAAGTGCTCTTCCCCCATATTCATCTCTCCTCTCTTCCTTAGTGCTATTCATCAGAATTTCTTCCATTTTTATAAGATGATTAATGTTTTTATTTTTTAATTCTTTTTAAATGAATTCCCCTGAAATATTGATTCAAACACTTCACAAAAAAAAAAAAAAAACAAGCCTGAACAATAGGCTTAATTTCTTAACTTTTTACCTCTCTTTTTTTTTTTCAAATAAACCATTGCATTCCACCAATAATTAATCAGAATTAAATTTTAAAAATAAAAACAATAGAAGCATCAGAATCTATCAATAATTAACTAAGGAATTAAATTGATCAGCTAGGGGTAGAATGTGTGACAGCACAGGTGTTCTACGCCGATGATTTGTCACACACACTGGTATCTCACATCACGCATTGGAAGGTCTGAAGGTTGAAACATATGGGTTCTGCTCCCAATTATGGGTCTGCAAGAAAGCTACAGGCTGTAGATTGGCTGGTGGTTAATTAAGTGGCAAAATGCAATTTCTGCTTCTTCCCACCTTTGCACTGGGTGACCTTCCTTTTCCCTCCCTCTCTGGAAAATAAAATTAGGTCCCCTGGCAAGTGACACCTCCTCTAGGTTCTTCCCATCAACTTGATATAGTGTTTTCAGCTACAGTATGACCATCATCCATAACTTTAATGAAAGAAGTAATGATACAACTATTTTTTATTTTTTTTAAGTCACAGAATGCGATAAAGTTTGCAGATTTTTTTCAGTTGCTATAAATGGCATTACTATCAGCATCAACACAAGTAACACACCCTACCAAGCCACAATGCTCCTGCCTGTAAGCCTTCCTAGGGGTGTGCAAAATGCACCACTACAGCTCTCTTCTAGTCTTCTCCAAGTACCTGACAGACTTAAAGCTAAGGCATTGGGAATGACGGTATTGCTAGAGAGCCCAGCTTTGTGGAGAGAAGCATTAAGTACAACTGCGAAAACGAAACAGGCAGCTGAATTAACATCCATTAATGGCTGCTCTGTTGCCTGGTCTCCGACAAGCCCATGGCAGCTTGCCGTGTTGCTCTGGCTTAACACGGTGCTGGAGAGCATACCTGCTGTGCTCTCTGCAGCCGAGGGACTGTGATCCAGTCACATTGGGAGCCGTGGTTGTGGTAGCAGCAGTGAGCAGAAGAGACAGACAGAGGGGAGGGCAAGAGCTGAAGGAGTTTCGGGTAGTCCTCAGAAAGAAGCTTCAGAGGTTGGATTTCTGATTTTTCCAATTGTGACTTTGGATCAGCGCTGGGCGATGAGTCAGTGTTTGTCACTAATGGGGTTCTGTAATGGGGACATCTACAGCGGTGTGACAGCCTGTCACCACTAGCAAAGTAAGAGGGCACTGCAGAGTTAATAAACCAGGGAGACCGTAAACACAAAGAAACCAGAAATAAAGCGAGTAAAGAGGAACATGAAGTGATAAACAACAAAATACACAGGGCTCCATGCACAAAAATAGCATTTCTGCACATGGTATTGGCTTTGTTTGTTTGTTTCCAAACTTTACAACCCTATATACTAGGAAAACAGCTTTAATTTTCTCTCAGCCACCCAAAAAACTACGCATAACCAGACACATAGCTCAATGGTGTGATGCACTCACCCCTGCCTGTGCCAACACACAGACTTAACAAACAGTTTGCACAGTCTGCTAACAGCGTGGGACATCCCACATGTTGGCTTTCTCCTGCCCAGTGATGGAGAGTTTCCTGCACAGACAATCTTGCAGTGTGCCTCTAGCCCATCCGGCACAGGGCACAGGCACTCTTTGGCTCACAGCACACAGGAGAAGGGCACGGTTTGCGGGCTGCTGGGTCAGTTGGCCAGAGTGTGAACAGGTAAATAAAACCAGCTCTAAAGCAGAAAGCCCCAGAAGAAAGGTGTCTCTCTCCTCTTGATAAGTAAACGCATACAGTTATGGATAAGCTGGGAGAAGACAGAACACATGAAGGTCAATGGGGACATGACCTTGCCATAAGGGCGTTACTGCAGGAGGGAAATTAGGAAGCAAACTTTGGTAGGAGGTAAAAGCTGAGACCTGTCCTGACAACCTGTTTCTTCTTTGGCAGCCTAGTGTCTTGAGCTGGGCATCCCTGATGTACATCAGGCAGAAAGTGACATTAACCACACCAATGCATGGCCATTACGCAAGTACTTTTCCCAGCTCAGAGGCCAGGCTGCAGAAGCGGTCTGCTCCCTTAGGCACCGTGGGCCTTCAGAGCCTTCCTCAGGCCTCGCAGAAGCACAGTGAGTACGACATGCTGTGGTCCTGTTATCTGCAACAGCAAAGTCCATCATGTTCTTGGCGGGGCATCACCATTTCATTATTGTTTTGCTCATTGCACAGAACTAGAAAACTAGAAAAAATGGTGGAATATGGCAAATACTGAAAAGAGAATTGTCTGAAATTTCAAACATTTTTTTCCAGCACTATGTGGCTATTTGGGGGTTCAAAGACAAGTAAAAAGGTTCTATTTAACGAGTAAATCAGAATGCATCATTTGGCCCTTAGCAAAAAGACAAAGTTCGAATGCTTAGTCTATGTGCTCTCAGTTTCCTACTGCAACTAAATGCACACAAATGCAACATCTCTTCCCTCCCTTCTTTCCCTAAACTCAGTTTTTAACCCAGAAACCTCTTTTCTCCTTACTTTGACTGCCTCCACAGCTGGGTCCTTTTTAATTTTGGACACACCCAGGTTCTAGGGATGTCCTGAAAAAATCAGCCAATTAAGTCATCCAAAGCCCTGAGCATAGTTAACATTCATTTACAGCATGAAAAGAGCAAAACACCTTCCCGGTGCTTGCCAATTACATGATATTTCAGCCAAATGTATTCAATCATGCCAGAACAAAAATTCCAAAGTGTCAAAGTGTGCATTATGTTCATTTCTAAACCCTGTTAACTTAATTAACTCTCAGTTAAATGTGCACCGATCTTACACCTAAAGCATGTTTGACGAGGTATTTTTCATTAGGCAAAAAAAAAAAAGAATCTGAAATGTGCAAACCATTTGTAACAACAGAGAAGAGTCCCTTCATAAAATGGTATACGACGCACACCCAATTCATGCCCAGTGAAGGTTTATATTCTATTTGTACTTTCTAATGCTCTTGTCAGTTTTACTTGGATCGCGAAACGTCATTAGAGCAATACTATCCACCAAACATGAAAGATAATATTCTGTGTTGTCAGTACTGTTTAAAATGCCAGACTAAGTAATATGAAAAATTATTAAGCCACCAATAATGGCTGTATTTAACCTGTGTTGCCGCTGCTAAATTCACACACTAAATGGCTGGTTGCTGAAATTATTAGAGGCACAAGTCCAGATACTCAGGTGTCTATAATCAGCAGGCATACAGTTATTTCTAAAAATAAATAAAAAAAAGCAGGAAAGGGGCTTATCACTCTTAGTAGAGCTATAGCATTTTTAATGAGCCCAGATACACACCAGAAATAACTAGGAGATGGTGCACTTCACTAGCCATTAATAACTTTGTTGTTTGCAAATCATTGTTAGCTCAGAATGCTTTGCTCTTTTTCCAAAAATAAAACATCATACCTGGATGTGACACATGCTACTGCAGAGGTTATAGCTGGAAGTAGGAAAGTAATCTGGCTACCTCCCAAAGCAGGTGCATAAAACCAAATCATTATTACCAGAAGAGCAGGCACATCTGGCTGTCAGAACAGGTAGTTAAATGGGGTAACAACTCTCTGCTCTGTCCTAGAACTGAGGCTGCAGAAAGTTTGTTCCCCACAGCATCCCGTGCACTGTAAGAGGCATCTTCTAGAAATCACAGCTAGACGAGTCTGTCCTCTTTTCTTTGCACAAAGTGAGTTCTGAAGCATGTTCTAGGCCAGCTGAAGAAGCAAAACAGTATATTAAACCGATGCCACCCACACTGTGCTGCTCCCTCACCTACTGCTTCAAAATAAAACACAAGCGAATAGCACTCATGTATAGGCACAGAGAGGCATAGAGAAAGTTATATGGACATACTGAAGCACATGCATGCAGAGCACTCCGTAGCCATTCTTCTGTCATTGGGTACGTTAAAGCACAAGAAGAGGGAAATACCATGACAAGTCCAAAAATTGGTTCGCTGAGTTAAACAGAGTTATGGTGTGTGACTGTGGGCTATATTTCACATGGCCAGTCAGACACCAGCAAGCTAAGATTTCCCAGCTTTCCTGAGTGTTAAACAGAGAGAAAATACTTCCCTGCCACTCTCAGAACAGAAGAACTCAGACGCCAGAAAGCTATACCATCTCTGTCTTTTAGGATCAGCAAGTCCAGAAAAGCTCCACAGAGCATTTTGGTTTCTGTTTCTTCTTTGTGTTTTTAAGAGGTAGCCAGAGTGGTACATAAGCTCCCATGCTTCTCTCTCCCATGGCTTCCTTTGATATACAATTTGCTCCATCCCATCCCTGACTTCAGCTCCACATTCCCCATTCATGAAACCCCTGTACACTTAGGATTTCCCATGTGCCTGAATGACCGCAGCAGGTTTACGCAAGACTTTCTGAATACAGAGCTATTTTTTGCCATGCAAGCTAAAGTGCTACCTCTGCTGCTTATTCCAATTCTGGTCCTTTTGCTAATGCTCTCAAGTGGTCAACATTCCTGGTGTAGTTACTCTGTAGATATATTAGAATATTTTTAATCAGCATCTGGTTATCTTGTAAAAAGTTATTCTTATTTAGCTCTTAATAAAATATACCAAGATATCCTACTTTCCCTGCAACTTGGCACCAGCAGATGTTTGCTCTTTATTCACTCATTACGATTTCCATTCATATAATAAACAGTAGTTCAAAGTAAGCCTTTGAACCCTCGTGTACGCAGCTTAATTTTGCCTACTAGAAGATGTTTGGTTTAGCGTGAAGTCAATTTCCATACTGATAGATCTCTTCCCCTTCCAGTCACAATATAAAAAGTTGATGCTTTGCTATAATAATTCATTGTACATCAAATCTGATTTCTTTTGATGCATTCAGCCACCTACTGTCACTTTCACGCATTTTCCTGGCACATGCACACACAGTTTCATGTGAAAACATTTATGTTGGCACTCAATTAAACTAATTTTTTCCTCAAAGTTGAAAAATTCAAACAGAGATGTATTAGCCTTCAAAAGAATCAACATTTTTAAGTTAGGTAAAGGGAGAAAGAGGATCTATTCCATTTCCCCAACATTTGAGTCAGCAATAGTTTTACACTGAAGCTGCTAAGTTAATCAGTCATTACTTTATTTATCCTGTGTTAATATCTACTCAACATGGGGAAAAGCACACAGCTCCTCAAAATTTAACATAGAAAGAATAAGATGAAAGAGAAGAAATGGAAAAGTGTGAGAAGTACACAGGCCACTTACCAGAACAAGGTAACTCTACTCATTACTCCTAAGAGGAAACAATGAGAGTACAGAGCCAGAAAGAAAATAAAGTGGCACTGGGGGGAAAAAATTCATACACAAGTTCATTATGTTTATATGCCATATTTTCCAGTCATAGCCACTACCATTATTTTCTTTAGGAAGTTAGAAAGGAAATTTATACACATCAAAACACCTATTTGACTTTTTACAAATGTATGTTTGCATCTTTCTGGCATTTAACAGGTTAATTTGCCAACATAATTTTCTTTTTTCTCACACAAAGCACTTGGTGTGTTTGCTGGCTACTAAATGCTGTGTTTACAGTAGTATAATACAGACTCTGTTTACAGTCTGTCATTTAACCACTTGCAGTTCATCAGTAGCTGCAGTATTATCTGATGACTTCTTGGCGCTAGCCATGCTTTGTTATACAGGTGCATGAAATTGCATTACTGTTGACATAAAGGCTATTTGTAACAGACTTTTCCAAAAAGATGCCCATGTTTATGATGTGGGAGTATTCCCACTTTACAACTCTGAATACACATGCTATATACATACATATAGGATACTTTTTTCTGAATCACTTGCATGGCAAAAACAAAACCAACAAAAGCAAAAACACAACACAAGAAAACCCATAAAACTGAGACAAAGAGGAAAGGAATAACATGTTGAGGATGTTGCCACTTAATTTCACTGATCCCTCAAGGTATTAAGGACAGAGGCTGTTTCTTCCTTTTACAAAGCTTCTGAGACTGTACAGCCAGCTAAACTAGCGCTGAGAGTTTTGTTTACCCAGATTTGTTTCCAGTGATTGCAGAACATGGGAAAAGAGTTGGCAAAGATACGACACACTCTTTCCAATTTTGTCTCCCTACTGGTGTTATCATTAAGGCTGAACCTGCAAGTAGAGAACATCATCCATGCTAGCAGTGCTCAGAGGTCCGTCAGATTCACTGTCACCAACTCACTGATTGATTTTGTTTCTCCCGTTTCTGGGTCAATGAATTCTTACATATGGCTATTTTCCAGGCAAGCATTAGCTGCAGCAGAACACTGGCTATTAATCCAGTGTACTTCAGCTTGGAAAATGGAAAATGAAAAAAAAAAAGAGAGAGAAAAGAATTTGGTACAGAGCCTTTTTCATTAGCATATATGTGTGCACATGCACATGCATTCAACATCCAAAATTTCACATTGGATGAGAAAACATTCCCTTGGAGACAGGAAGGGTTAGGAAGTATAAAACATCTCCTCATTGTAATACTGACAGGTTTCTGGCCTTGAGCTCTTTTCTTTATTTCCAGTAAGTGTTTCATATGAGTTTGAAAAGCAGAGGTAAACTAAGTGTACAAAACATTTGTATTTGAAAATAATGTGTGTTGTATGTTCAAAAGAACAGTACTGTCCCAGGATTTAACATACTCATTAATAAAACACCCTACCTGACAGAAAAACTGTCTATGGGCTAGTAAAATTGTATCAGATTCCCTGAGTCACTGTTTTAGTTCAATTCTCACGGGATTTCTTTGTGGGTCTTAACATTTTTAATGAGGTATTTCAGCTTCACCACTTGTCAAAAAACATGAATTTAGACAAGACTTCACATGCCTTAAAAGATTAATCAGAGACATAATTGCAGTCTTTTGTTAAGTTACTTTTGTGACTGAAAAACGGGCAGCAATGCCACTGCTCAGTGCTCCATCGGTTGCTCAATTCTGCTGTTTACAGAAATGGTGTATTTTGCCTTTTTGTTTTAGTGTTGGTTTCTATAAGACCAACTTCAGACAGGAAAAAGGCTCAAACAGAGGGAAAAATATTAAAGTTGCTATAAGACAGATATTAACAGCACTTTGCAACCAAAGAACATGCTAAACTGATTGCAGGTAACTCCTTGGAGTCATCAGGCTGTTCTCCCCAAAAACGTATTTGTTTAGACTTCCAACCCTCCTCTAGTTCTTATCTGGGAAGAAATGACTCCACGAGGAAATAAAGTGAGAACAATGCTGAACAAACACAAATATGCTATTTGCCCGTCTGGCTCCGTGAACTGGTAGAGGCGTCTCTATCAAAATGCCAACCGGCAAGCAAAGTCTGTAAATTTTACGTTTGCGGACCAATACACTTACAGAGCTGCATCACTGGAGTACTTGAGGCAAGTGGAAAACACGGCCCTTTTGCAAGTAGCATGAGCACCTGAGCACACTACACTCCTGCAGGACTGAAACGTTGGCCTTGTGTCACATGTTACATACCAGGGAGAGGTAGGGGACATTTACATAGGGGAGAGCTGCCTTTAAGAAAGTGAACTATGCATTCCCTGCAACAGCGCAATCTCTTCCCTTCATTAGGAGCATCAGCTGCCAGTGCACAACCCACCCCATTGAAATACAAATAGAGAAAAAGCCTGCCTCCCTTCAAGTCTCTGGACAGCTCCAGTATCCAAAGCTCAGCACTGCTGATCTATTTATATTCAATCAGCAGGACCTGGGCTGGTAAGACTCATGAAGCAAACTGCTGCTATGCTGCCCACCAGTAGTGTTCCGCCTGCCCTCGTGGACATATCTAAACATGCTTCCTATCAAAACAACACAGGAATATTTTTTGGGAGGTAACTTTTTTTCATAATCCATTTTACTGTTTAGATAATAAAAGACAAATGGGATTCAGTGAAACAAAAGTAAATGGGATTTCTCATATACTTTCCAAGTAATATCAGAGGTCCACCAGTCCCGATGCCATCTGCACACATGTGATGGCAGGGTAAAAAGGCAAGAGCCATCCTGGTGCTGTCTTATCCATACTACTTGCTTGGGAAGTACATGGTCTACTCTGAGAACTGCAGACCATAGTACCTGGCTGGCAGCAGCCAAAATCTTGCCCAAGAGCCTGCTAACAACTAGGCAGTGTTTGCACAATCAGCACTGGACAGTCTGGCGCTCCAGTTCACTCCCTACTCCTATTTTATTTATCAGTAGAGATGTAGCCACTGAGACCTATCTAACAACCATTTAAGTTGCCTCCAATCATTCTGTTCACTCGAATGCAGCTTTGGTTCATTTAAGCAAACTTGAAAAAGGCCAAGTGGAGTAAGAAACATTCTCTACCCTTGTTTTAAGAAAGAGATTAATCTACGTAAGAACATTTTTCAGGAGCATTGTCAACATCTAACCCCATCCCTCCTATCACATGGCACAGAAATTTAGTCTCAGTGATTCTGGCATTGTCTTCACTCCCTCTAAGCTGTCCCAAACTTACCTTTTAGAAGGCTATGCAAGGAGTGGACTAAAAGCCAATGGAGTACGGAAATGACCACAACATTTCACAATGTGTTCCAATGCTTATATCATGCAAGGCTACCTTTCAGCTAACAGATACACTAAAAATTAACAAACACAAACACTCTAATGTTAAAGTCTGCAGTTTCCGTATTTTGTTGTGCTTTCATGAAATTAGTAGATTTTATCCCTGAGTGTATACTTATATCACGGTAAAATCATACTTGAAAGCTAATCATTGTCTTTGATAAGCAAAATAGATCCTGATCTAGCTTATTCACAGCAAGGTGCTTTTTCAGAATGTCAGATTATTTGGGAACATTTTTTAGAACTTTTATCTGAGCTCTAATTTGCAACATCCTTTTTAGCATAGAGACTGAATGACATACAGTTTCACCCATGATGTCACCAGTGATGCTTATAGGCTACTGCTGTTTGATATACTTAGGAACAGTTCAAGAATAATAGCAGATCCTTCTGTCACACGTTTGCAATAGAAACACACACGTAATATAGATCAAGAAAACTTTTTTTATTGCAGAAGAAATCCGTAGAGAGACTTACAGAGTCTCCAGAGGTTGGTGATTCTGCCCCTCTATTCCACTGTGGTGAGACATCACTCTGGATTACTCAGTACAAGAAAGACATAGACCTGTTGGAGCGGGTCCAGAGGAGGGCCAGAAAAAATATCAGAGGGATAGAACACTGCTCCCTATGAGAAAAGGCTGAGAGAGTTGCTAAGAGCCTGAAGAAGACAAGGCTCCAGGGGGACCTCATTGCAGCCCTTCAATACTTAAAGGGGACTTATAAGAAAGATGGGGACAGACTTTTTAATAGGGTCTGTAGCTACCGCAAAATAGACAGAGAAAGGTTTTCTACTAAAATGGGTAGATTCAGACTAGATATAAGAAAGATTTTTGTTTTTATGGTGAGGGTGGTGAAACACTGGCACAGGTTGCCCAGAGAGGTGGTAGCTGCCCCATTCCTGGAATCATTCAAGGTCAGGTTAGACTGGGCTCTGAGAAACCTGATCTAGCTGAAGATGTCCCTGCTCACTGCAGGGGGGTTGGACTAGATGACCTTTAAAGGTCCCTTCCAATCCAAACTATTCTACGATTCTATGATTCAGAGTCAGAGAATGACAACAAAGTCCTCAGTTAAACCACCACCATGCACTCAGTGCCATTTGATTCCTCATCTCCTCCTGAGCACTCAGATCTTCGCAACCTTTGAGATCCAGGTCCTTTTGGGGCTGCAGGTGCATTGCTGATCATGTGACCTTTCAGCTTTTTAGCAGTCATCGCACATCAGTTGGACAAACTAACATTTCCTTACATTGTTCCTCCCTCCCTCCCTCTCTCTGTCGGTTAACATGCACACTTGAAACTCTACTTAGCATTCCCATTGTATTTCCAAGCCACAGCACATATTCATAAACATTCCTTGGTATTTGTAACCTGATCAGACACATCACAATTTTCAGTTGTCAGAACAAAAACTACAGTAGTTTTAACAAAAACAAGATAACATGGCCTTACCCCATCTCTAATTCCAATGGGAAATGCATAGCATTTCCTGCATAGTTCAAACAGTGAGCAGAATAAACAAGATAATGAAGGAGCAGCAGTACAAAATCTAAAAGGAAATAATAATAAAGAACTAGATCATGAGCACTGTTTGGCCTCAGAATGCAGTAGTCCATTCATTAAATATTGGATGAGTTGATTTCCAAAGCTAATGAACCCCTCTGCTTTGAAGTACTGGTTCAAAAACTTCTTCCCAGTGTGGGTACTACCCAGTGAATGCAAGAGAGAGAGCGAGATTGTCTCTTGGGTCATTAATCTCACCTCAAGATCAAATACTTCCCCTTACACTCATAACACACCTGTCGCAAGAAAAGCAACTGTTCATACAGAAAAATAACACTAAGAACACTATATTTTAAAATATACTAATATACTTTGATATGCTTAATGAGGCATAGCAACAGAGAGCAAAGCTTGCAACATGGGCCAAAGATCTATGCAGACCACTAAGCATTCAAAGAACTCAATGATCTGAAAAGAAATGCAGGGAAATGAGACTGACAGCTGATCAAAGGGTAAAAATATTAATTATAAAAGTGATGCTTCAGTCTCTGGAAGGTGAAAGAGTACAAACAGATCTACTATGCAAAACACGATAGATATACCATGTGTTGTTAAAAAGTACACCCATGAAATCAACAACTTTCACGTAAACTATCCTGGTTTAACATAAATACTCAGGAAAATAGTTATGATAAGTGAACATCAGTTTTGGGGTTTTTTGTTTGGTTTGGTTTTACATGAGAGTTAACCTAGAATCTACCTTGATCGTAAGATCATAAGTAACAGATTGAACTAAGTTAGAGAGACAGATATCCGCAGTGGAAAAGAAAATACAGCATTTTCACCACAAGAATTTGAGAGACTTTGAGAGATATTTCAGTGACTGCCAAGGGTTAAATAGAATCTAAAAAATTGTCTTAAAATATTAACAAAAATATTAAGAAATAAACAATTAATAAATAGTTATCTCAAGATCCATGGCAACTTGATAGAACTAAATCACTAGTAAGCATATGTAGTGTTAGTTTGAGTGATTTCTATCTTGTATTTGATGCTTTCACATTTCCTTCTCACCTGACAAATACGGCAGCCATCTAAAGCACTTACCACTGTTTCCACGCAAAAAACTCATCCATTTTGTCTGCTTTACATCTCTCTTATCAAGCTAATAGCAGGAATATGTGTCTTCAACAAAAAGAGAGAAAGACAAACCTTCCTGTTCAAAAACATCATCAATACAGGCTTCTGTACATCCACAGTGCAGGCTACACAGAACACACAGGACTGAGTCCTATCACAGGACTGAATAATTGCCTTCTTAATCTACCAGGGAGGCCATTTCCTGCTAAGCACTGGCCAAAGTGGTTCAGTAAACCATGGCATGTTACCCCACCGCTTTGCCAAACAAGCACATCCAAATGTGCACCATCTTTCTGTTGGTGTGGGTTATATGATGGTGAGATTTTTCACTTCAAGACTGAAATTTGCATTCCATCCAAGAAAGGAATACAGTCATCTGTAGAGATCTGGAATTAGGTAACAAGATGCCCTTCTCTGCTGTCCTCGCGTCATCAAGAGGACAAACTTTAAAGATTGACTGGCAAAAAGCCATTCACTAGCCCAAAAAATTAATCTCAAGTTTTTGTATATGCTTTAAAATACAACACCTGAGGTAAACGAGAAGTTATATGCTATCAAATAAAGGGAAATTCGTCTACTTAAAAATCTACCACAAGTCCAAAAATAAAAACCCTCCATCAGAAAAAACGGTGGTTTTCTTCATTCTGTCTATACTTCTCAGTCTAGTGTACTGAAGGAGCATCCTAGAAGAAAACAGATCTCAATTATTTTAGAAGAAAAAGAATAAACAACAGGACAGAAACTGGCAATAATTTCTGTGAAATATGTTCATTTTCCAGTGACAAATACTGATTTGTTGACGTCAAAATGCTCTTGGATTGCATTCATCATGCTAGATTTTCCTCAAACTAAAGAATAAATAAACAATTAATTTTAACATTGTAAAAGCTTTAATAGGTCATTATTAATCTGAAAAATTTAAGATTTTACAAATTAAAGAAATAAAACAATAAACTCAGCCCTATATTATTTGGTATACCTTTTCAAGAATTGAAAACAATGTTTTATTTCTTAACCGGCTTTGTTTCAATTTTGCCAATGAAATAAAAATTTAAAAGCACTTGTTTAAAGAGCTGTAAGAATGACCCTCCATCTTTTCCAAGGTCAGATACCTACTATTCATAGAATTGAGAAAGGGAAAATTTGCCAGCCCTGCTTTGAGTGGGGAGTTGGACCAGAAGAACTCTAAGGGTCCTTTACACCCTTAGTGATTTTGGAAGTCTATGAATAAAACTCCTGCCTCTTCAGAAATTGTTCCCAGCTATCTCAGTTGAGCATATGGTATCAATTACCATAATACTCCAGTTCTTTGCAATCTTTAATATATTTATTTTTGCAATCCTTTTGAGAGGCAAGAAAGTCTATTATCCTTATTTTATAGATAGAGGACACAGGTACTGAAATTTAAATGGTTTCTGTTAAATATTTCTATTCTATTCCACATGCTCAAGGTTCCTTGGCTGTTGAATATATGTGGACATTTATGCAGAAAATACAGAAAATATCCTTAAGTCCTTCTGGGTAATTTCATTGTCATAATTTCATACTTGATAACTTTAATAACTTCACAACACTAGAAAGCTTCAGTATGGGCACTTTAATTTAACGACCTGCAAAAACTTAAAACTCATGTGAAGACAAAATCTCCCAGCTTGATAGCCTACCCTGGACACAGACGATGCCAAGCACTTAAATAAGTAGCATGATCGTTTCAATGGCTTTGTAAATAGATAGCCAAGTTGTAGATTATATTTCATAGATGTCCCATGGATGTAAAAACTTGCTGCTAACACTAGAGTCATATTGATATGAAATACAGGTTAGCAAGTCTACTCAGAAAGAGGAAAGGAAGTATGAGTGCCCTTAGGAAGGCAACCAAAGATTAATTACAACACAGCAGCTAAAACAGTTCCTTAAGGTTTCCATTCGCAAGGCTCATCTAAGTAACTCAAGGAAGGATCCTGAGGTTTGTGATCACAAAACGATATTGGCAGGTTAGTAAACAAAGAAAGAAAGAAAGGAAAGAGGAAAGGAGGAAAGACAAAATACCTTAAAACTTTATCAAACAGAAATTTTGATCCACACTTCAATGCAATAACCTACTCCTAAAGCTGTGATCCAAGACAGCTCTAAGGCTGACAAAGCCCATGACATTTAACTACAGATGTTTTGCATATTTCTAGTAATTTATATGTAGAAGCATGTTTCAGTTTAACACAAAGTCTCAAACTTTTACTACTAGTACATCATAAAAATAACAAAGTGGAAATGCTAAACATGGATAGGTTAGCAGGAAAGAATATCTACTTTGAGCCTGTACAAGCTCAGTAATATTTTCTCATCTGGACTTACTGAAATCTTAATCACAACCCGTCGCTATGTTTATATCCCCAGAAGCCATATTCTTTCCCTTTAGTGTATGCTTGTCTCTTTGTGGCAGATTATTTTCAAAATATTTTAAAGGAGACACTCAGTGTGCAGCTAGGACTCTTTCTATCAAAGATTGAACAGAGTTCTCCATAGAAAGGGTTCACTCCATTTCGTGTTCAATCTCCTGAGTAGTGTGAATTTATTAACAACTTTGAAGTGGTAAAAATGTGATGTGTGCGTGTGTACAGATGATCCAAACAGTATAAAAACCAGCCAGGAAATCAATAAAGCAGCTTTTTAACAAATGCATTTCCAACCGATCAAAAGAATAGCCTAACAGCTACAGACGGCTGATCTAACACTCATTACATTATCATTTCAAGGAAACATCTTTTGCAACTGAAAGACGAAGTCTTTCTGTAATGAGCTCCTTCTGAGTCAGCAACAAGACCCTTTTTTATAGTGCTGAGACAAAATAAATATGTGGCAAACACCAGGGAGAAAAAATTCTCTGCAAACAATTTTTTTCTGCGTGCGAGGGCTCTTGCTTTGAATTGGTTTGCTGTTTAAGAGCAAGGAAATGTAGAGAGAAGGGGGTCTTTAATGTAGGACCCTTTCATTAGAAGAGGAACAATGTAACTCGTCTGTGGTCGCATCTGAGGGACAGGTAAGAGCAGGAAAATGTATTCTGTCTGGCATTAGCAGATTCAAATGTATGCTGAATGCAGAATGCGATTTGAGCTGGCCCGGGAGAAGTTCTCTGATGTTTTCCACAGGTCTCACACTGGGAGGAATGTTTCCTTCACTGGCAGTATCAAAGCTGAATACATTTTGCAAATTCAGGAGATGTTAAAGCTGAAATAAAATGCCCTGTTTAGATTTTAAGAGACTATAAAATGTGCAGGTCACATCCTCAGGTAGCATAAATTACCAAAGATCTGCTGAGCCACAGATTACACAAATTGATGGATTGGCCCTAACTACGCTAGTGCATCTTTTTGTTTGTGTGTTGTTTTGTTTAGAATAACTGGTAGGAAAGAAAGAAGCAAAAGCGGTTTGTTTCTGTAGTCGTCATTTAGTTCATTGACCCACAAACAACCGACAGCAATGACGCATTAGGACACAGGCCATTCCTTTTCTCCTCTCCTTTCTCAAAAGCTTCTTTTACAAATAAAATCACGTCCTAAAAATGACTGCTAAGGAAACAAGCATCAGCTATGAATAACCACAATGCACTACAAATTTTCTAGGAATAGGACCTTTTTCTAAAAATGTCAAGTAACAATAGTGGCATGGGGCCACCACATTGCCCCATAGTTCATTCTAAAGTAGCAAGGAAATTCGGTATCCTCAAGATGTCTTTGGATTACACAATCAAATGACACTTCCAAAGGAAAGTGCTGGCTCCCAAAATATCACTGTCTCTACCCTCAACATTTAAAATCACCTGTAGCCATTACCAAAACCTGTGCAATCAGGGTAGCCTTGCGCATCTCCAAGCAAGAGTGCAGTATGGGATACAAAATATTTTTCCACAGCATTCATTAGGGGACTACTGATTGAGCAAGTTAGTGATGTGAGGCCAGGCAGGCTGCGGCTGACTCTGTTTTCCGCAGTGTCTTGTTTGTCTGGAGTAATGTAGTTTGCCATATAAATCTTACTGGCACAACTACGCAGGAGGGTACTCACAGGGGACAGAAGGAGAATCAGAAATTCTTGTCCCTTTACCTGCCCTCACAACACTTCAACGAGAGTCAAGAGATACCTTCTTCATGTGGTAATCGTGACTCCTGAGAACTTAATGCAAAAATAGGATTCATCTCCTCCAACATTAGATGTCTTCACTGTTAATGTCTACATCTGAAGCTCTTCAGTCCAGGCTTGCTTGAAACCAAATGGATAAAAACAGATCCTTTTAGGGCGTTAGGGATTTCTCTAACCAAACAGAAATGTCTTACTCTTGAAAAGGTAAACCACAACCTAGAAATGTCTGTTTCTCTTGTCTTTTAAAAAGAAGGTAAGGTGACTAGCTCAGAGATAGGTATTTACAGTGTAGATGTTTGTATGTGATGAGCTAAACCCCACGCTGACAGTCCAGAGAGATACCCTGCTTTACAGATTGCTGTATTTTGGTGACGTGACATCTGCGCACCAGCTCCCTCACAATGCTCTGTTGAATGTAGCAGCTTCAAAAGAAAAAGAAAATAGCACCGGTCTCATGGAATTCATAAATCAAGAGGGAGAAAGAAATCTCTTTAAATCTGTTCTTTTTTTCCCTGCCTTGTCTCTCTGATAACTTGCTTTTTGCTTCGTGTGGCACATGTGTTGGTTTGTGCACATGCACATATCTCTGTACCAAACTTCCCATCAGCTTCCAGTAGGAAATGGATATCGTTTTCTGCTCTAGTAATATCAACCTTCATGTTTTCATTGACATGTTGGCATGACGACATGACAGACCAGCTTATGGGCTTGTTTCTTTTTCTCATCCTCCCTTTTAAACCTTTCTCACACATTCCTTTTTCTTTTTTCTATTGCTTCCTTTTTACCATCAGTCTCCAGTTGCCTTAAAGGGTTTCAGAGGCTGCTGGAGGAAGAAAACAGTAGAAAAAATTGTGGAGAGAGGTAGAGGGAGGAGAAAAGAAGTGACAGTTTTATATTGTTGCTGTCCCTGAGGCACAAGCCTGTCCTTTTTACCTTTCCCTAGAGGTCTGGAGCATTTCTGTTGCTTTAACCAGCTGTATACTGCAAAAATAAAGCAAACAAACCAAGTGAGTAGTTGGAAATTTCCTCACATTCAAAACAGAAAATTAATGTTGGGGTCAGAAACTGTGCATGAAGGTTGCTGTGGATCACAAGGAACAGAGGAAGATCCTTTAGCCGCCAGATGTTATGTTGCAAAATAGAAGCGTTCCTTCTGTGGTCACAAGGCAAAAAACTTCACTTCTAATAGTCACACGCAGAGAGCAATCAAAGAGATGATGCAGGCCCTGCACTTTCCGTAATTTCCATTCCTCCATAGTTTATTTCTTTTATGAAGTTTTTGACAGACAAATACATTCCTACTATTCTCCTGGCTTGCAATACAAGTTGCTGTTTCATACTTTTAATATGTCTAATTGTTGTATTCATATTACTCTTGTCTTGCTACAAAGTATATTGTACTTTTGAATGTTTTGTAATTTATAACATGGTCCTGCAATTGCTAAATATCTATTTGATTTTTATGCCTGATCTGTCGCTGAGGCATTTGAATATACCTCAACAGGAATATTTACACTTCCATTTTCTGCTATGGATGGTAGCTAATGTTAAAATGTTAACCACTGAGTTAAATGACAAAAACCTTTACAATTTGACTCGCCAACTCCACCCTTCTCTAAAGAATAGCTAATTTATATGATAATTAAAAGGAAATTGGAAAAATTTTAGTTTCGCTGAAAGATTCTCTGAGGTGAAAATATTGGCTATTACAATTTTTCAAGGATCAGAACCGTAAGAAGTCTATTTTAATATACTTTGTTTAGATTGCAATAGTGTTTTCTGTGCTTTTAGTAACCTAAAATAAATGAATGTGTTAAAATATTCAATGTACAGCAATAACTCTTACAATAGTAAAGAAATTCTCAATATACAGATTAAGCCGAATGATGTGAAGGGTAAGACAAGCCAGTGACAAACTGTGACTCACTTCTAAATAAGAACACTATGAGAGAAACAGATCATTAATAAAGAACACTGTGTTCTCGGCCTGGTTTTTCTCTTATTATGCTGTTCTTTTGCAAGGTGGACTTTTTTTATTCAGTGCTATAAATCAATAATCACACAACGAGTCTCACGTCTTCCTTTGCAGTTGAATTTCCAAGACTGAAACCTCCTGAGCACATCTGCTATTGACAAACACCGGGGAAAGTAAAGCAAACACAACTGAAAGGTCTGCTGAAACTGAAACTGCTGCTGCTGCTGCTAAGAGTATTTGCTCTTCCCTCACTGATCACCTGCCATCTTACTTTACGCAGATGGCATCCCAGCTGCCGTATGACCATACAAAAAAGGTCAGTTTACCCACAGCTCCACAGGTAGCACGTTATCAGTACAGCAGCAAATATGCCTTCTCCTCTAGCTCTGAAATGAAGGTCCTCAAACTGGCTCAATACGAACTGTACATTGAACTCTTTCTATAAAACCCCTCGTGTCAAGTCAATACAAATTTTCCAGGCCACCAAGTTTTCTGTGTTATCCTGCATTTTCATCCTATACTCATTTGCCATTTATTACCTTAATAAAGTATTTAAACTGCACTTTAAAAGTACCTATTCACACGTGGCTTGCATGCACCCTCCAGGTGATTTGTGTGTTATTATCCCACACGCAGCTATGCAGCTGGCACTGGCAGCTAGGGGGCAAAACCGTTGTGTCTGGTGCTTAATGGTGCAACATAGCGATCAAGGTATGATGAAAATCAGTCAGAGGGAACAGAGGAGAGCAGAGAAGTGGCAGAACGCCACCAAATTTTCCTTCTGTGTTTGCAGGGGGCACTCCCAAGCACGTTTCAGTCTTTCCAATACATAGAGAGACTGGACAAGAGGCAGCACTGACACAAGTCCTCCTCAGAGCGGAGTTCCGGAGGCCTGCAAATACAGCCCGATTGTGGGGGTTTTCCTGACTTCGACTCCTTGACAGTGAAATTCAGCAAGGACCCTGGGGTGCTCGGGGAGTGTGGGTCAGTGGTTCCCCTGACGGTGCCAAGCTCCTGAATGGCTCTTCGGTCAGAAAGAGGAGGTGACTCGTCCTCTCCAGCAATGTTCACCTGGCAATAATAAACTATAGGTGAACTCCTGGCAATCCAGGCAGACCAGCAGTCCTGGACTAGCATGATTTATTTAATAACAATGTAGTACATATTTATTTTTTTCTTTCTTTTTTTGAGGGGTATGAGCACTGGCACAAGGTGAAACTACCTCAGTGAAATCACACCACATTACCCAGGTTTCTCAGGTATCACAAATTGGAGAGAATCTTGTTCCAGTGCTAGCTGCACTCCGGGTAACTAAACTAAACGAATAGATATGAGGAAATATATACTGAGTTCACGTCTTAATTTTGCAGTGTTGGCAGAATCTCAGACCAACAGTACGATGAATACAGACTTTGAATGTTAGGGGAAAGACCATGTCTCAGGTATTCTCAGTTACAAGGCTGCAACTTAAAGACAAAGGCACTTCTGTCTTCATAAAATCCCTTCCTATTTTTAGTTTTTTTCCATTAAAATAAGCAAAACAAATAGATCAGATTTTGAGAACTAGTACTTCAAAATACCGTTTTGTCTTAACATAAGAAATTTGCTCTTTATTATATTAATTATCTATTTTACCTAGCAACAATGAGAAAATAGGCCCTGAAGGTAGAACTCGCTTACAGTTAACCAGAACAAGCAATGAATATGAGAGTGTATTTTTCAACAATAAAAGATACCTAGAGATTTAGGGAAAAAAATTATAAGAAAGAAATTTTGTAAGGTGCAGATATTGTACAGCATTGTCTAGAAGATAACATTTTCTTCTCCGTTCATTTACTAAAGGACTTAATAAAGGCTATTGTTTATGTACTGTATGTATTTCATAATTCTTTGCATTAATTTGAAATAAAATGAATGCTCCAAATTCCTGGAAATCCGATCTGCACAAAGTAAAAATTAATAGAGGCTTCATCTACAACAAATTAATCATCTCTTCCAAGAAAATTTTAGGGTTTAGAAACATGATAGAGAGAAGACAAACTATAAAAGTAATGTTCTCAGAATCAAAGCTATTTGAATTTGCTTTCATATAGGCCCGTAAAAAGTAAATACCACCAAAACAGAAATCTCAAAACGCTTCCAGGTCGTTCCAAGCTCTCTTTTGTGCATGAGTGATGCTCCTCCCACCAACACCTGCTCATCCTCTTTTCCAATATTAACCTCCAAGCAGATGAATTATCAAAGGTAAATAAGCAGTTTGCACTATTTCTAAATTACTTTTGTGCAAGTAAACACTATCTCCAGTGCACATAGGTATACGTGCTTGATGAATAGACATGCAGGTGTCAGCAAGTGCTAACTTTGGGTGTACAAACAGATCACTTTTTGAATATTCACCATTCACCTAAGCAAACAATGTAATACACCTCTGAAGCTGACAATGCCTAAAGCTGCAGCCCTCTTTGTGACTTTGAATTTTATGCCACGTAAGGCTCATTTAACAGTATGCTTTCCCCTCGACTTGCAGCTGCCAAAGCAAGACTTCTGCAAGGGGGTAGGGTAAATCAGTCATCTGAAGTGTCAGCTGTATCTTCGCTGGCTTCTGCCACCAGCTGGGGGCCTTAGGTATTGCCTTGGGTGCTGCAGGTTTACGGCACTGAGCTGGGGGGAATTTGGACGCTGAGTATTATGTTCTATAATTTCATAGTAATCATGCCACCTTCTGCCAGTATTTCCACTGTATCCCCATAACTCAGGTTTTTCAGGTGAGAGTGTCAGAGATGTTTTCAACACTGGCTCCACCATTCAGGAGAAATTTTGGGCCGAGCGATTTATTGTACTATCATGTGTGGCAAGAGAAAGAACATTTATCAGTACTCTTCCGGTGAGGATGACAATGGGCAAGGAGGAAGGTGGCAACATCCTCTGCCTATGATAGGTTAACAACTGCACAAGGTGCACAAATCAGACAAGGTTACAGTTTTGGTTATTCTCGCCACCAATTGGGCTAGAATGACAGCCACCAAGAATATTTTATTCTCAACAGAATGGTTCACCTCTGGCATACAGAGAGATCTATTGTTTTCTCAACTATGCCCCAATGACCTATGTATGCCTGTTAAATTCAAATACAAGCAACAGGGCTCAATAGTGGAAGAAAGAGTGAAAAATTTGCTTTATTTTCAAAACATTTACTTAATACAAAGTACATTATTTTCTTAAATTTAAAAAAGCAAAAATAAACCTAAGTACTCATCTTCTATTTCCTCTCTCCAACTTGCTTATCAAACTATAGTCAGGTAGAAATTACTGATTTTGTCACACTACTTCTGATGAGTACGCGAAAAAGGCCAACAGGCAGACTTTCAAAAGGATTAGCTCTGGATATACAACCCATTCTGCTCCGCAATAAAAGATTGATTAAAACAGTTGGCATGGAAGACTGTACAAAGATGTTTATTACACGACTGTTTTAAAACCTATGACACAACGGTACGCCATAATGGCCTGGCACTGTTCTGGGTCCCTGCTGGGTCTATGTTCATTTTGCTGGAAACTACTCCTTAGTTCATATGCCTTACATATCATATGCAGCACCTACTTATCTGTAGCAGTCTAGCTGAGAGTTTTTCTGGATTTTATGACAGCGTTGCTTCAGGTTAACTGCTCCCTATTTTTCTATGAGTCAGTTAATCACTGAACTGCTTGTTCTATTACTGGGTAATCAAAAAATTGACAGTAATCGTCCTACAATGGCAGTTCTGTAGCATTACATTAGACAACTTGCTCTGTCCCAAGCTGCTTTTACACCAATTACTCCTTTTTATATAATTTAATCTATTTTTTATACTCTGAAGTATTGCTCACATTTTGATCCTAACCTATAATGACTAGTTCAGGTAAATTATTTTCATAGCTTTTCACATTAAAAAAACAACCAACTTCCCATTTCTGAAGTGGTTTCTTCTGCCTAGACAGTTTGATTCTCATTAAAACATATTTTGGGCACCGAGGTGGGTTTTTTTTGGTAATTAAGCATATTTGTTTTCTCCAAAATAGTCTCAAGCACCCTTAAAGCAGTGATATGAAGGTTACCGTTGTAAAGCTGCTTCTGCACAGTTAACTCAGCAATTACAAACTTTCCATAGCAGACAAGAAACTTTACATCAGTATTTCTAAAAAGTTGCAGCTAATTTTATGGCAGAGCCCAATTAGAACAATGGTGACCTTCTGTATATAGTAAGTAGGTGCTCACAGACATAAAACTTAATTCAAATAAAAGTTCAAGAAGCCCACTGACACAAGAGCTTTCTCCCCATATGATACAGGCACATTCTGCCTCCCTTCGGATGTCTCAAACAAATTCAATGTGTGACACACTCCTGATATCCATCCTTATATCTTTGTCCAAGTCACCAACTAAAGTCTTAAGTTATGCTAATAAGGGGATCACAGAATTTTTTTTTAGACACCATTCTAACAGAGCAGATCCGTCATTGGTGGCTCCAGACTCTTCCATTGCACATGTGAATGAAAAGGTCATGGTTGGTTTTCCCACTGTCAGGCAAACAACCAAAATCCAGCAGTCCAATAGCTAATTTGGAGACACTGAAGCACTGTAAAAGTCGCCTGTACCAGATTAGTATGAACACTTAAGGGTCTCTTTCCACTAACATAAGTAAATGACCAAAGGGAACAGGGCAACTTCTGAATGCTGTGTATAGGGAGTTTCAGACCATAATACAAACACAGAGGGGGGAAAACTGTGCCTGCAACAGCGCCAGAAAACCAGAACCTTTGGACACCAGAAAGAATGGACCCAAAGACATATCCTCTGGTACCAAAACCTTTTCAGTTTCCAAACGATACTGAAACTCTAAGGTACAACTTTTAAGCTGTTTTTGAAACTCCCCACTCTGCAAACCATCAGCTCAGTGCCAAGCCAGGGGAACCTGGGACTGCTGGGTTGCCAATGGCCACAATAGCAGCACCATGCGTAAAACAGGTTTCAGGTCCTCACGGCAGTCGAAGGTTATCTCCCTGCTAGGGTTTGGCTTGTGCAAGCAATGGCATGCATGCTCCAAGACCAGCACCGGCGCTGCACTGGGGGTACAAGGCTTTGCAGTGCACCTCCCCTCAGAAACCGGTGGTGAAAAACCAAAGCAGGCAGCTTTGCCTCACAGGCAGTGCTGAGTCTCTCTGTACTGCCAGCAGACATCATAGGACTGGTTCAAAATATGTCTGCTCTCTTAAAGCTTTTTCCGTGATGTGAGCCAGTAGCAATCAGCAATTGCCAAATACTCAGAATGAGCACTCATCAGACTGGCTGGATATGGTCAGAGAGCATTCACAAGGTAAAGGAAACAGGGAATTTCATATCTTCCACCAGGCACCAGAAAACAGCCGAATACCTTAAAGCAAACATACATGTCTGGCCACCCTGTTCTTGATGCTCTTTCCATTGTAAAAGGAAGGAATGAGGTTGTCACACATCAGCAGGGAACTGAAATTCACGTATGACATTAAGATGTACCCCAAACGAATGGAAGAGTTTCGGTGAAGCGCAGCAAAAACTAAAATCACATGTCAAGGGTGCATCTAAACTGTCAAAATCTCTGCTAATCACCCCTCCAAAAATGTAAATCGATATTACCACTACAGAAGTTACTAAAAGCAGCAACAGTTATTCTTGTCTACCGCTTCATCTTGTTTAGAAAGGTGCATTTGCTATTCAAAAAATTCATTGCATCATGGTATTCATTATAGGTTTTAAACTACTTTGTGAGTGAAGTGATTGAAGTATCCAGTCAATAAGAAGTTGATGTGCTTCCAGGTCTCACTCAAGATATGTTCATGTCTCTGCTAGCAGAAACAGAGAACAGTTGTTTAGCATGATATAGTAACATGACTGAGCATTTTAAGATAGACATGTCTTGGAAACCTGGAGAAAAGAAGCGACTTCAAAAAAACATTTCTATGCTGTTCATTTTCATCACAAGTAACATTAAATCACCATAAACTGAACTTAATATGCTTTAATTCTTGACAAAAGTGCTTGCTTTACTACTCAGAGCTTCTTATTAAAGATTCAGGGTAGATGAAACTATTTACAATCATTCATAAACATGAAGCTGAATTAAAGAATGAGGGTTCCGGTACAGAAAGGTATTTAAACATGTACCTAGTGGTCTGCAGTGGCTAGGCCTACTTCCGTTAATCAGATTCTGTGTCTTGAATAGCAGTGCTTTTTTTTTTTTCTACTTAAACCCTATGAGTATTCCTGGTAGAGAGAACACACTGTATACCTGACAGCCATTTCCAAATTGCATTTAACGATGTGACAAGTGGTGTGTAATATCTATGAGAATGATTTTAAGGGTTTTCTTAGTAATTCCATTATCTTGATTAGGGTTCTGTGATAAGCATCTTTTAGAAATCTTATTTGCTTCTGGTTTTTCCTTTGTGCTTCCATTGCTCTCGCTTATTCTGAATTGAATTGCATGCATCATCTTTCTGCCACAGCCTCCTACTTTATTCTAGTAATTTTAAATGTTATTGTCCACTTGCGATCCCCACATGTGCACTTGCAGATTTCACTGCCTTGTTGGATACGCTTTTCCCTAGGTCATTCCTGCATAAGGACAGATTCACTGCAGGAATAAAATGGACACATTCTATCTGTTCCTGTCTTAAAAACAAAAAAATATGGTCTGACTATGGTCAAGCGCAAAAATAAAATTAAATTAAGAGGTGTATTTCTAGTGACAACCTCTAAGGATAGGTTTGATCCTTCCTTCTTAAACTCCCTTGATAGGGATTAGTCTCTACTACTGTTGTAGCCAGGTAATGCATAGCCACGTATCGTTGTGCACCACACTTCTGAGAAATCGTGAAATCACACAGGACCTTGAGAGCTTATGAGCCTGCCTCTGAAGTATCCTGGCAGAAGCAGGTACATGCAGACTGCAGTACATATAGTCACAGAAAAAACCCAGAATTTTAGCACAGGCATTATTTTGGCAAGGTGGTCAGGGGACCCTCCATAAGAGCACTGTGACCTCGAAAGGGAAATGACAGCCTTCCTGCTGAGTGCACCAGAGATGGAATAACTGTCTTGCAATTGAACACATACACATCTGTGAGCGCGACTATGCCCTACTCATGACACAATTCTCATTCTAAGGAAAGCGGAAAAAACAGACATGTTGTTTTCAAAGCACTGGCAAAATATCTCTGTTCCTGAATCCTATTTCACAATTACAAAGCAGATCCATATTCCTATCCTTGAATTTTGTCTGCGTCTAAGGTATCAACATTAGCTCCAGAAGGCAGGACTCGTAGCAATGATTTGCACTGTTGAATTACTCTAGTGACTAGGGCGGGGAGCAGGGGAAGAACAGAAGTATCAACCTACATCAGCTGGTGGAAGTGAACCACGGGACTTTTGAAAGACAGTATATAAGTTCTCCGATGAAGCATCATGCATGAGGGCTCTGAGCAAGCATTCAGGGTTCTTCTGAGGACACATACTGGTGGCAATACCCAGGACTATGAGGTTTGAGTGGCCGTCCTTCAGAGAAGCAATTACAAGAAAAAGGTGGGGGAGGGGGAGGAGAGAAATCACCACTGGGAAGAGTCCCAGAAACTCTCAGGCTGCCATACACGTCTGTGGTTATTTAAGATGCCACAGATGAACAGAGGGGTAAATCTGCATCACATAGAGAAAAGCAAACACTTGACATCTTCTTCACTACCAAAATGGCTAGTTATGTGATTTTGGCTTAGTTAATGAGACATTAAAATGTGGAGAAGATACATGGAAATGCCAACATAACTCTGGGAATAATCAGTAGCAACAGAGATTCAGTCACTGTATAACGTGGAGAAGGCTTTCAGCTCTTCTCTTGCTGAGAGCAATGAATGCCGACCCTTTGGAAAAAAAGTGTGATCTGTTGCTTGGGCTCCAGGTGTGCCCTTTTCAGTACCAAGCTCTTCTGGGAAATCTAGTCCATGAGGTTTAGTTTTCAGAGGAGGACCACTACATACTTTGCAGTATTAGTTACTTTTTGAAATTGTGTTCGCTGAAAGTGAATATGTTCAAAAGAAAATTAAAAATCACCTACAGGTCTACTGATGCCAAAGTAGTATTTTCTGAAAACCTCACTCTTTCTAATGCATAACTGTCACCACGCAGCCTCAGAGTGCTCAGAAGGATGATGTTTCTAAGTTACACACAACTTCCCAAGAGTGGTTTACATTACAACCAAGTCAGCAGCTGAGATGAGGATGACCTTTTGACTATAACCACCGCTCCCCTCACAAGTAATTTCTCCAGAGCTATATTTCTCTGTTATCTTAGCAGATGATACTAGTGCTGCTGCCAATGCTACTTTAAAATTCCTTTTATCTACTTTTGAGCTGTTATGTGCCTAATAATTATAATGTAAATGTGCTTTCATAGCTACTGGGCAATTCTTGTTTTTTCTTTCTTCGTAATAAATTACTCATATTAAATTACAAACAGCAGCCTGAGGCTATAGATTTGATACCCAGAGGCTATTAAAAACTTTCAACCTCATGTCTGATGACTGGGGAATTAAACAAACATACTCACATATGTTACAGTTACATTAAAAGTGATAGTTATCTTTGTATTACAAAGGATGTTAACTATCCCGCAAATTTATTTTTCTTAAAGTTTTAAGAGGACACAAAGCTACAATTTATTGCTTTTATTACTGTTTTCGATACTGTATGGTTTGTAACACCATCTCACAAGTCTGAAATTAACAATTTTTTTCAGTTTTTAGTATTTGGGGTTTTGCTCATGTTGGCAAAGAAACATTAATTGCCTCTAAGTTCCTCTACAATAGTGCTGAAAGTTCTATTTCAAGGTTTTCATCTTAGTGGATGATATCATAGAATTCTACTATTGCTTTTATCAGTTTGTACTGGGCTATTTAAACCAATGCAAGGGTTGTGAGTTTGCATACAAGTTTAAATCAGATGAATTTTCTTTTCATTCAAAATGACCAAAAATTCCTTCAAGTTAGAACAAAAATAAACACATTTTAAATCGACTTACACATCAGACAAGCCAATTGGCATAAAAATGCCTGATGTTAAGATAAGTGCAACTGTCTTGGGCAAACAACACTATAGCTTATGAACAGACTAACCCTGCCAAATCAACTGGGCACAAGAAAGCTGTGGAGCCTATGATGTAGCTTCTGAAAGCAAGAAAGACCTACTCCAAAGGAGACAAATAAGACTACTGCTTCAT
Source organism: Steatornis caripensis (assembly GCA_013398225.1). NCBI lineage: Eukaryota > Metazoa > Chordata > Aves > Caprimulgiformes > Steatornithidae > Steatornis > Steatornis caripensis. Next base: position 57,390 of record VZSC01004350.1, read on the forward strand.
GCTCCCAAGTACTTTCTTTGCAACACGTGACCCGCTTCTTTGTGTGCAAACGCCACAGTGCCATTTATGCCAGCTCTGCAGATTCAGCTCCAGCTTTCCATTTAGATGTCTATGGCTGCAAAGCCATGAGATATGAAACGCGTTTTATTTGTGGAAGTAGGATAGTTTGAAAGCATTAACTATTCTATTGGCAAATGATACTTTATGAATGGCCAAAACAGCTTTAGGCACTTGGAGTAGTCTCTTTAAAGCAATGAATTTAAAAACTGTTAAAGAGCTGTTCAAGTTGGAACACAGAGAGATGATTAAAAAGCACCTACCAGCCCTTTTTATTCTTATTTTCAAGGGAATATACAAATGTAATGGCACAACATAATATTCAAGTGCACTGTTGTTTAAAGTGAAGGTGTTCTGTGGAAAGCCATGTAAAATATTTTGTCCTTATTTATCCATAATGCAGTGTTATCAGTGCACCAGAAAAGTGTTTGAACTACTTTTTATTGAAAAAAACGTCTGTGAACTACATATATTTTGATTTTGTATTGGATATTTACACTACTGTGCTGGACATTTATACTGCAAATATTGGGTATTTACATTGCAAGCATAAAAATAGACCATAAACATTAGAAAATGTGTTGTGCTTGGGGTTTGTTTTTTTTCTTTTCTTTTCTGGAAGAACAGTTGTTCTACATAGTTCTAACCCAAAACTACACAGGGATCTGAATATCTCAGAGAAATATACCTACCTGTCCTCTATGACTTAGTTTTATCTCAGTTGCTAGAAGGAAGGAGGGGAAAAAAAGACAACACGGAAGAGAATAATGTTTGAGACAGACAACAAAAATAAAGACCATTACACAAATGGTCCTTATTGTATGAAAGTACACCAGCTAAATGAAGTGGAGATTACACATCTGCATGATAGTCACACAGGCTTGTCTGTCTTCCTTGAGAATCAGCAGATGCATGAGAATTCTCTTCCAGGTAAACTATCACAGTTCAACAAAGAACAGAAGGTCATATGTACTAAGTGGAAAAAGAAAAAAATATTTGGAAGCACAGTATCTACAGTAAAATAAGTTGCTGTGAGCTCATTTTGCAGAAAAACTATTTTTTTCTGTTGTTTCACAGGAGGAGAATCAACATACAGTATTTAAAATAGGAGCTATTGTTATGAAATAAAATGTTCTTAGAATGAGTATGAAGCCATTTAAATCTGTTAGATTGAGATAGAAAAATCAAAATGTACATGGTCAGAAGGAAAAGGGATATTTTTTCCCTTAATATTTCCCTAATAGATTATTCCAAATGTTAAGCTGCTTTCAAGAAATCTAGGTGACTCTAGAAAGATTATGCAAATAAATATTTCATTTCTGCTCTTTTTTGGTGAAGTATCTCCACCATTTTTAACACAGCAAAGTCCCAGCTGCCCCTATCTCTACCACACAGCTGGCAAGCATATCTAAAGGATTATGCATAATATGCATGTGAGCCCATGAAGCAAATACGTTTATTCAGGACTGAAAAGTAGGAAAGCTTCAGTTTTCTAGTCACAGGGCAGAAATGTTTAAATAAATTTTAATTTTTCTTCCATCCTTTTCATCAAATCCCAGCCTCTTACTACCTGCACCTCCATTCTCATAGCAAGGTTAAAGCATTACCGAAACCACCCTGCTCCTTGCCAAAACAGAACATAGTCAAAAAGGCTTTTGGGGGGGGTTCTGGATCCTTTTTTTTTTTTTTTCTTAAAACTAGATGGATGTACAGAATCTTTTCTTTCCTCCTCTTTAGGTAAACATTTGTCGCTGACATTTGTGAGAATTACAGACGTCCATCAAGACAAGGCTGCTGCGTATCCACACCTGTCAGTATCCAAGCGAATAATTCATTCTCCTCAACCTTATTCCTGGGTAAGAAAATGTGCAAATGCTATTCTAAACTCAGACGCTACAGCTAAAGCAAAGGAAAAAAAAAAAGCTGCTGGCTTGCAGCATTGACTGCTTATCCCAAGCAATTAATACTTTGCATCATTCATCACTGTTTTAAATATACTATTATTACCACAGCTAGGACAAGGTCTTAAATATAGCGCTGAAACTCCAACTTTTATGATGTGTAGTTTTGCCTAAGTATTTCACTTCATTGTCAAAAGTCCTCAATGAATGCGAACGTGGATGGGTACATCCCCCCTTCACCCTCTCTTTTGAAACAGATAGCTTGTTTTTAAAGATCAGAGCTAAAAATTCTGCAAGGAATCTTGTATTGAGGCACGGCAGCTGCTTGAATTTTTGTCATATTTTGCACTGTTTGGATTCCACACAGAGTTTAGCTCACACCTTGTGCACCAGCAACAGCACTACCTAGATAAAGACGAGGTTTGGTTTTATGAGCAAATTCAACTAAGGCTTTAAACCAAGCAGTTCACATGTTGATAGCAATAAGGTCAAGATGAAGTGAAGTCTACACACCTACTCAGCTTCCAGAAGGGGGTTTGCCATCTGTGTTGACATCCATGCTGCTGCAATGAGGATATCACCCGTGTCCCAAGAGGGCTAGGGACATCCTAACTACTCTGCAGTGATGGGCAATCCACTCAGAGGCACTGCTGGTAGGACTAAGTGCTAAGCCTCTGAAGCGGAAAATTTCCCCCCCCCTAAACTATTTCAGTTAAGAGCTCACACAGAGAAATGAACGCTACTGCTATACTTCTGCATCAGATTTTTCTAATGTCTTATTTCAAGATTTGCACGTATGGCTTCATCCTGCTTCCCAAAACCAATACCCCAAAAAGACAGCAAGTGGCTAAAGATTTGCTACAAGAGCCTTGCACACCAGTTTTCAATCTTTGCCTGTTTGTGAACATCTAAACATCCCCCACCAAAACCGTGCATCCCATGCTGTGAATTTCAGTCTACTGGCTATTAAGTCTGCCTTGCTTTGCTGTCCTGCTCAGATTCCTTTTGGGTTGACAGCTCTGTTGTTTGGTTTTCTGACTCTTTCTCAGTCTTCTTCCTATTCTCATTCTGTATTTTCCACCATTATTTTTAAAAATCAAATTCACATACAACAGCAGCATCCCCAGGCTTTTGAAAACTAACAAACTGGGTCGGTTCTCTGCCCTTCACCTCTCACGTTGAACTGCCCACAAACAAGGTAAGCCAGCTCTCATGAACTTCAAAGCCCCTGTGGCAGGATGGATTCTAACACCTGACAGATGCAGAGATGGCACGTGATTATGTGGTCACATCTCTGTCACCACAGGCACAGCCTGGCTCTAACAGAGTTAGCCTAGGGAGAGCAGATAAAAAAGGCTTAGCTACCTCAGTGCTAAAGAGCAGACTGAAGCGTAGACATACCCTCATCTGACCTGCTTTGAGATAATCTGATAAAGAAAAAGAAGCACAAAGTGAAGCAAGTATTAGTAACGCATGGCTATTGCAACCTTTGTTTCCTCATTGGAATTACTTCCCTTGACCTAACATCCATTTCAGAGCATGCTTTAATCATCTTTAAATTAGAAATTAAAATGTAGGCTTGAAAAAAGTAAAGGGGAAAGAGAGAGGTGATAATTCCGCTGAGACACAAATGTTCAGCTGATATAACTAGACACAGATTTCTGTCAGCCAAGGATCTGACCTGTGAGGCCAAAATTGAAAAGATGCTCTTACCAGAGAGGTTAACTAAGACAATTCTTCTAAAATGCAAATTTTCTATTTTTCACTTTTCTTGATGTTAAGCACAGCAAAGCAGGGGCTGTAATTAGAGAATGGGTAGTCGGCACTGTTCACCAGCTATGTGTAAGCTTTAAACTAATAACTCAGCAATTAGAAGAAAAATGAGCAGTAATTACACACATTTTACTCACTGTTAGACAGATGGAACATTTTCTGCTCGTTATTGGCAAACTGTCACCGCGTTTATTTCATTTTTTATGTTTACTGTTTGTTGTAGTTTGATTAGGAATAATTACAGGGTAGGAAAAACTATGAAAGAATGAATGAACAGCCTTTTCATTTTTACATCTTTAAAGCAATACAACCATTTCTTCCCCCAGTTTCTCCAAGATGAACATACTCTCTTTTTAAACCCTTATTGAAATAAGGCTGTACCTTACAGAGCTTGTGAGAAAGCAGGGTATGACAGCACAGAGAAGGCCACCTTCTCCGGAACGGCTGGCTCAAACACTGTTGAGCTCATGAGCAGCTTCCCCAGCGGGGAATTCCCCACATTGATCCATAAGCTACTGCACAAATTGATATATATTTATTGCAGCTACTAGGCTTTAGTCAAAAACTGCACCTAGGCCTGATCACAGCCCACTGGGTGGGAGCTGCTGAGAACTGTCGGTGCTGTTACCCCGGTTAAGCAGGTACGGAAAACACAAGAGGCTGGAGGCAAGACCTTCTTTATGCCAACTTGTTAGAGCTTGCTTCCCTCTCCTCTCCTATCTAATTCTGGATTTCTGAGCCTTTGTGTTGCACAAATCATGCTTTGCTCCCAATCTTTGGGAATAGTGTGGGGGAAAGGAGTGGATGGGTGTCATTTGTGGATGGACTGAGCTGCAGAGCAAAGCCTCCAGAGTGAAAATCAGGCACTTGGAGAGATTTCCAAGTATTGTTATCCCTGGTGCAAAGCATCAACTTCCTATTTTAATTCTGTTCACAAGAAGATTTTCTGAGACCTTAGCAGAAACACATACAGAAAAACACACTGAAGGGTTCAGGTCACAGCTCGCTTGCTTTCTCGTCCAGCCCCAGCATCACTGAAATGCTTGTGAAGTCCTCACCTGCCCTGCACCAGTCTCCTGGATATTGCTAATAATTATGGGTTTTTCATATTTGGGCACAAACTGGAACACAGGCAGTTCCACCTGAACATGAGGAGGAACTTCTTTACTGTGAGGGTAACAGAGCACTGGCACAGGCTGCCCAGGGAGGTTGTGGAGTCTCCTTCTCTGGAGAGATTCAAAACCCGCCTGGACGCATTCCTGTGCAACCTGCTCTAGGCACACCTGCTTTAGCAGGGGGGATGGACTAGATGATCTCTAGAGGTCCCTTCCAACCCCTGCCATTCTATGATTCTATGATATCGTAGCGGATGGGGAAAAAAGCAATACAAACGTTCGTATGAGTATGTCCTTCCGACATTATAGACTTAACACATCTAGTAACAAGGTGCCAGGGAGCATGAGGTAGATCAAGCCTGCTTTGCCTCAGGAATGTATTCAGTGATTTAACAGCTCTAAAGGCCAAGGTCCAAATAACCACTTTCAAGAAGACATCCTCTTTTTCCCTTCAACTGCACAGTTTTCTTCATCAACCCTCTAACCACTCCTTCTTTCTTTAATTTTTTTTTTTTTTTCAGCTAAAGGGTCGTCAAAGCATCAAACTTGAAAAACAGGCTGATGAATTTCCCACCAAGTAGCATAGGATTTGAATGTTTGGGATGACGTGCATCACTCATAAATTGATTTAAATTCACTGGTACTGACACATACAATCCTACATAGCTGAAAGAATTATGATGCTAATGAAGTCCTAAGAAAATCCAGACTGGTCTGTCTATAAAATATGGCTGTTAACTTTATATGAAGCAGCGGTGGATAATCTTCCATTTACTTTAGAGATGTAATGCCTCGGAAAAGTTGCCTCTGGGAGCATCTTTAACGGAACAAAATTTTGGCATGACTAGTAAATCCAGTATTAGCCAAGTGGCATGGATGACCTCATAGTTGGGAAGGTTTTGTGCCTGCCAGCATTTTTGTCTGGTACAAAGCTGCTAGGCACTGTATCTACCTCTCCCTCTCACAATTCATAGCCAGTGGTTTTCTCCACAATTGAGAAAGTAAATGGGTTCTCTATCATGCCATATGAGTAAACTGAACATGAATAAACTCTACAGCACATGGCATCACATGAAGCAGCATACACAAGGCCTGAAATATATGCTCAACATGAGACAGGTTTCCCCCAAAAAGTAAGAATATCTTTGAATGTATATGATTTTTAAGACTTTGTACGCATTAATTATATCTTTAAGTCTTTCTCCAGAGTAATGAACGCTGAATACTTACCTTCTTCTATACTGCCGTCTGAAAGACCAAACAGACTCTAAAAACCCTGGAGGCAGAGATGGTAAGGAAAAAAAAGCCAACATTCCAAGATTTGTAATGTCACTACAGCAACAAGGCAGAGCCATGTCTTGCTGCAGCAGGAGAAAGCAACAAAACAGTAATGGCAAAGCAATGAAAACCCTGAAAAATGACTGAAGGAGCAAAGCCTGTGCAATAACAGAGGACTTCAAATTATACAGCAAAATCATAACTGGCACTGGCACCTTCGTGTATTTAGGCAAGTGCTACGTATGCAGCTATTACTGAAATTTCTAAAGAAAGAGAAGGAGGATGTAGCATCAAGGTTATATGCATTCAGTCTTATGACAGAAAGCTGTTTTAACCAGTTGGGGAACTGGAAGCTAACTGTCCCTTATTTCTGCAATTGGAACCAATGTGATCCAACGGAGCTCAGATATTTGATCAAGCCAAGCTTCTGCCCAACAAACAGCAACTAGAAATTGTCCTTTCAATATTATTCACTACCTGAACACTTGGGAGTACTCTTCTTCCAACCTTAAGTTATACCACCAAGGTCAGGGCACTGTTTTTTTTTTATACTAAATTCATAATAACTGCAATTGATATCTCGCTTTAGCTGTACTCTAAAAGCAATAAAATAAAACCACTAGCAGTTTCACTTGTTTTCAACAAAATCTGGAAAAAAGTGTTTTCCTCATAGTAACAGAAGAAAACAAATTTCTGTCTAGTTATAAAGCTGTGCTCTTAATGGTATTTAATTATACATGCTTAATTACACCTGGCACTCTCCTTCTGTGGCTCCTAAGGATTTTCCTAGTCAGATGATTAATGTGCATATAAGTGTGGAAAAATTCAAAGCTAAGGCTTTGAGAGTTGCTTAACCTTGGTACTAATGTATGGCAAACTCAAGCATCTGTACATCTGGACCTGGGCTTGGTTTCTTTATTGTACTGTATCAGTACAGTGGTATGTTGGTAACACATACACATTACACAAAGTGGTAAAAAGAGCTGTAATTACTTTTGTGTCCTGTAACATTTGCTTCAAGTTTGTTTTTTTTTCACCCTAGTTAAGGTTTTGCACCAAGGCTCCGAGCTGAAGCACAGATTTCAGACACTATTCATTGGATCTGTATAGGGATAGTTTAATTAATGGCAATTTTTATAAATGTGCTGTAATAATTGAGCACCATACATAATATTCAATAAACCTCAAGTAAGTATGACAAACTTCTTGTTAGCTGGCAGACCCCAAAGGTACCTCTTTTATCTATGCGTTCAGATTATAACCCTCTAATTTCTATTCTGCTCCAGTATGCAGTAGTTTTGCAAAATGAGATGTTCAGAGCATCAGAATTGTGTTCCATCAGGGACTCTATAGGAGTTTGCATTACTAATTACATGCTGTATAAAGTTTGAATAGTATTTCTGGATGGCTTTCAGAGTAATTGTGTGTCCCCCGCCACTTGTGTCCTAGAGGATAAACTTGAATTTTAGAAGCCTGTAAGGAGTGACTTGTTTTGACCAGAGGTTTTTTGTTTTAAAGATACTACTAGCAGGATGGAAAAATTTATATATATAAGGCAAACGCAACAATATGATAGTCTTAGTAAAAGATTTCAGCAATAGCACTGACTCGTGTAACAAAAAGTTGAAATTTGATTCTAGAGTAAGGACTTTGTTTGAGTTGCATGAGATTTGTGCTGCTCAATTCTTGCATCTGTGTTGCATGAGACAAAATCAAATTTACATTCTAGTGTTGGAGTTCACCAAATAACATCTATGTTTTTAATAGAGATAATTTTATATATGTCTTGAAATAAAAAGATACCTAAAACTATTGTGTTCTACCTTCCATCCCATCTATACCTGTTGCAGCAGGCACAGAATCCCATCAGCTAGAAAAAAAAATAAAAAATAAAAAAAACCCCCAGCTGATACAATCTGTTCTATAAATAAACCATCTGTGAAATAAGCAGCCACCGCCTGGTTCCCTCAAAGAATTTCAACAATCTACAATGCATTTCAGCTTGCAAGAGTGAAAAACCCCTCACTTCCACTTTCATGACAAAAGTTATAGAGACACAGTTTATAGCCGCACCACTACAATGTTACAAGTCAAACAACCTTTGAGAAACCAAAACTACTCCGTGGCAAATAGACTGCAAGTTGTGGCACACAAATCAAAACTGTAGGTTATTCTGCAAAGCAGAGTTTTTTATTTTAAGCACAAGAAATGCAAAAACAAAGCTAATGTATGGATAAACTATGAATAAGAAATATACAATTAAAAACTTGACTTACAGTAAAATATAATCCTTTGCTAGATTTTTAATGATAGCTTATTTAGAGACCATTTTAAGGTAGTTTAATCCACCTTTTCTGGCTGAAACATACAGATATAGCATTTATAAAGTCTAAATCCATCCGACCTAACCCAAACTATCGAAATGTTACTGCTTATCTCAATTCCAAATATGTGAAATAGTGCTTTAAATAACACGAAATCTTGAAGGAACAGCAGTTTGTGAGGGAGAGAAGCAAAACCAGAGAAAACAGGAGTTCATCAATCAAGTAATGTTCACAAATAAGGTTTACTTCAGTGGAAGCACAGTGCAGTTAATTTTCCTTTACTTTTCTAACTGAAACTCACATGGGCTCAGCACAAGTATTTGTGAACCAGTTATTGCTGACTATGCTAGAACAGCAACTTCTTTACTGAGCAAACTAAACAAATTTTTCCTCCAATATTAAAGTATATATTCCCTTCCCCAGTTCCAACTCAGCATTGAGTGAAATAATTTTTCCGATGATTAAAGAGACAGATGACCAACGTAATTTCACTGCCAACATCTCTTCTTTCAAAGGCTGATCCAAGGTAACACCATTAATGGTTTATTTCATTAATGTGCTTTGTCAACTTTAATTATTAACCATTTTCCATAAAGACTGTGTCCTAAGGGTATTCAGGTTAAAGGGTATTCAAGTTTTCCTTCTTAAAATTAAAATTAAGTGAACAAGATGAAAAGCATCCCACAGTTACTTGTGCATTCAGTAAAAGAAGGTGATTATTAAAAACTTTTGGTAGATCCGGTAAATTTAAGCTCTCCCTCATGACTTTCCTAGTGCCAAAGTATTTCCTTAGCTTTGTCCTGTTTACACGACCTAGGGATAGGTGGATGAAAACTTGGACATGAGCCAGCGATGTGCGCTTCAAGCTCAGAAAGCCCATTGTATCCTCGGCTACATAACAAGAAGTATGGCCAGCAGGTCATGGGAGCTAATTCTCTCTCTCTACTCCTCTCTTATGAGACAATACCTGGAGTATTGCATCCAGTTCTGGAGTCCCCAGTACAAGAAAGGCATGGGCCTGTTGGATCGTGTTCAGAGGAGGGCCACAAAAATGGTCAGAATGTTGGAACACCTCTCCTGTGAAGAACGGCTGAGAGAGTTGGAGTTGTTCCTCCTGGAAAAGAGAAGGCTCCAGGGACATCTTATTTCAGCCTTGCATTATGTACAGGAGGCTTATCAGAAAGATGGAGAGACACGTTTTCCCAGAACCTGCAGTGACAGGACCAAGGGGTAATGATTTTAAACTTAGATCGGACACAAGGAAGAATTTTTTTTATGGCAAGTGTGGTGCGACACTGGAACAAGTTGCCCAGAGAAGTTGTGGATGTCCTATTACTGGAAATGTTCAAGGCCAGGCTGGATGAGCAACCTGATCTAGAGAAAGATGTCCCTGCCTATGGCATGGGGTTTGGACTACATGATCTTTAACGGTCCCTGCCAACCCAAAGCAACAACATTTAATTACTAACAACATAAAAGTGTACATGTCCTTTTTGAAGAAATTCATATAATCCTCAAAGGATATGCTCTGGTATGATTACTGGTTCAGAAGATTGTCATTCTTTTATATTTGTTTCTTCCCATTTTATACTGAGGGATTAAAGAAAAGATCTTTCCTCTTAAAACTTGTACATACTGCTAGTGCTACAATGAGCTATTCTGCTCTGCTTTACACACAAAATAGGTTCGTTACTGCTAGTCTTAACTTTCAAATTCTGTTGATCAGCTCAAATAAAAACCCTAGCCCTAAATATTTTCAACATGCAGTTAAGGTAGTTTGCAAAGGGTTTCAACGGCTTTAAGCTCAGACTGTGCTGTACATGCGTCTGCAGCTGTTCTCGCGCTAATACATCCAATACATCTGTTGTATTTTAAAAGAGTCATTAATATCAGCAACATATTTTGCTGGAAGCTGAAGTGGAAAGACAGTTAAGTCCAATCCTGTTTGTCACTCCAGATGGATTTTTTTCTTCTTTTTTTTTTTCCTCAAGGAAGCCAACTCATTTCAATTGAAGTGTATGTATGAATGAAGGCCACTACTAGCACAGAGAGTTTCCAGGGTTCAAGTGTAAGTGACTTCCTTGTGAATCAATAGCAGTATTTAACTAACAAAAATTAGATGGGATTATGCCCCCCCCGAAGTCAAAGGACATTTATGACTTGCTTCCATCTCCACGCTCAGAAAGAAAAGGCTCTCACCTGCCCTACTGAGTTGATATAACTCCATTTCCCTTGTATCTCCTGATGCAATTTTCCTCTCTTACACTTCATAGAGAAACACTAGGGTTTGACTGTTCCCATGGTCCCTTCCCTTGAGCACTGATCATTGCGCACTTTTGCTCCAGCTGAAGAAAGAGCAGGAGGGAGCACTTCTGACTCTTTACATCCACTTGCTGTCTTACTAGTCATACTCAGTACAGGTCAATTACTTAGCACAGCCTCATCAGTAGGCTTGTTTTTATTACCAAGAGGAACCAAAGGAAAATATTTGCCAGCCTGTTCTACAGCTTCTTTAGAAAAAGTATATTTAGAAACGCACAGACTGACGTGAAGCCAAGAGGAAAAACAAACAAAAAAAAAAAAACAGTTTTACAGAGACTATGCTACCACTTGGGGAGAGGGAAGGTTAGCAAAAGAATGCCTTTTTAACTTCAATTTTTTTAATATGAGAAGAGCCTCTGATAGGATTGACAAATGTAAAACAGATGTTCTCCAAGTATAGCCACTTAATGATCTTTCCTTCATAAAGAATGAATGTACTTGCTTCCCTTGCCTTTTTTTAACATTTTCTCCCCTTTTTGTCTTCCACCTAGAGCTTTGGTAACAGTGAAGAACAGAGAGGTAGTAAATAATGGCAAAGACAGCAGCAAATATGTTTGCTTTTATGGCCTGCAAAAATTTTGCATGGGTAAATTTTGAAACAGGTACAGGTTATACTAATAGGTGCCACAGAAAAAGAATGGGGAGCAGGAAACATTACTTAAAAAAAAAAAAATTGAGAGAGAGAATTTTACCCGCAGGTTGACTAGATAAACGTGAACATTAAACCGAACAGATGCTGCCTTGCCAAGTGACTCTTGCAATAGCTACTCTAAACCAGACACCAGTATAACAGCTAATATAAAGTTATTGATGTTACTAATTCTACTGTGTCACATATTGTACCATTGTTCTGTCAGGTTCCTGAAGAAATTTCTGACAAATACAGTAGTTACACTTTTCAGCCAGCTAGTAGCATTTTAACATGTCATTCTCTGGAAAAAATGTCAAAATCTAAGGTATTTTGAAAAACTTGCTTCATTATGAACTAGTCCACTGTCACACATAAGAGCATTTCATTCCCCTGTCTGCTATAAGAAAAGAAGAAGAAATAATTAGATGTAGGGAAAAAATGTAGAACAGAAGCATTTTTCATTCCACTTATTAGTAGCTAGCACATGCATGACAAGAACAGACAGAAATCCCAAAGAGAAATCATCCACATGGTTGTGGCCAACAGTTTCAGAAACATTATCCTATCTTGCACCTAGAAATAGAGGCTGGCACCCAGTAAGGTTTTCAAAATAGCTGGAGGGCAGTTAGGCATTTGTGTCCTATTTATTTAACCACCTACCTAAAGGTCACAGAGAAGACCAGTGGAAAGTTGGGAACTGAACTCAAATCTTCAAAGTTGTTCTGAACCAGATGATGGCTCTTTGCGCATTTTCCCTGTGATCAGCATTTCACACTATTCACTGCTATGAAATATAGCTAAGTATTAAAGGTCATTTTATTTTTTTGCAGGATTCCAAGCAGGAG
>VZSC01004350.1:79620-129941 GCA_013398225.1 Steatornis caripensis
AAAAAAAAAAAAAAAAAAAAAAAAAAAAAGGAAAACCCACACCATGTTTTCAGTAAAATATAATGGTAGAAATGCAAGGGAGAAAAAATAATGGGTGTTGTCTCCATGTTAGCTCTAGCAGGAGTGGGACAATGGTTCCAGAAGGCAAAGTGAGGGATCTCAATTTTCAATTCTCTGCAGAGCACTGTGCTTTTTCAAAAACCTTGCTTTCTACTGTGCACAATGAAAATTTTCCTAATGAACCATAGTTCCTTTTAGCCTTCCTACACACATACACAAAAAAAAAATGTTGCTTTATAGCTCCAGACAGTTTTTGTTGCACAAAAAGCTTAAGAACTGCCTTTACTAAAAATTCAGAGATTTAAAAGCTCAGATGTGTTCATATTATTTCTTGGCTTGTATTTGTACTTAGTAGTAAACACCAGCCAGGAGTAACATTTGTTTCTGTGAATGTTTCTAAAGATACAAATTTCGGTGTAGAAACAACCCTCAGAAAAGTTTGTCAAATTTAAGTCTGTACCTGCACACTTTTGTTTGTCACTGTCTCCATCAAACAAATAGAGCTTATCTGCTTTGGCATCGGCATTTTGTTTTAAAAGGAGGCCTTCCTTAAGGCCATCTGCATTAACCTCTGCATATCTATTTCACCATAGTAGTACACTTACCCCACAATGCTATAATTTTGAACACAGAAGCAAGAATTTCTTAAGCCAGAAATGAGTGTTCGACTAATTGCCTACAACTGCTGCAGTGTAGAATGGGTTTTACCAAGCATAGAAAACAGTGAATTTTGTGAAGGTAATACAACAAAAACTTTATTTTTCTTATGTTGAATGCACTAAAATATCCATCCTCTGCCCACCCACTCTGTGTGGAAGCAAGATAAACTCAACTTTTAAAATTACACTTAATTACCTGTAGCCCCTTTATACCACTTACCATTTTAGTAAACTCCACAACTCAGTGCTCTCTCCATCTGGAGAACTTTTCATCCCATAGCTCATCAAATGGATTGTTTACAGTCGGAGACAGAGTTTCCCTCTTTCTGTCCTCACCCCAGATGCTCTCCCTGCCACCTTCTCACCTGACATCCAGCTGAACCTGTTCTGATCAGTGTCCAGCAGCAACCCCCATCCAAAGCTCACAGCTAATTTTCCTGCTTCAGCTTTCTTTCCTTACTAGATAACTTCAAGTCAAACATCATAATCATCTGTGCAGGAACCTTGTCCTCGGGTTTTGCCATCCTTTTTACCCTAACCTCTGCTTCCATGCATCCTTAAGAGAGGAGGACTCAGCCTGACACACACAGACATTGACCCAAAAGTCTGCTTTGGGAGATGACTTGCTCTTCTTCTGAAACCTAAACAGCAACTGCAAAACTTGAACTGACTTACTTAAGACAAGCCGGTATCAGGTACTTACACAGTGCTAAATTTGACCCATGGTTTGAGGAAAGGTCTTCCTTTCTACCGAATATCTGTCACCATCCAGCGTCTCTGAGTGTTGCCCTCAGTCAGACAGAACCAGGACTGCTCCAGCATGCCAAGAACAGATGTGTGATGTTCAGGCACCTTTATTGGGTACTAAAGGTTCCAGCTTTTACTTCCATTGCTGAAAAAAAATTCTAAGTTGCTGCTGTTGTGATAATTAGTTGTGCATTTTTAACATAATAGCACTATTTAAATATGAAGCACCTTTAAGCTTTCTTGTATTTATTACAAGTACACTAAATACTGCTATTTTCGAGTTCATAGAAGAGTAGCTAGATACTCACAGAATCATAGACTCGTTTAGGTTGGAAAAGACCTTTAAGATCATCTCATCCAACCGTTAACCTAGCACTGCCAAGTCCACCACTAACCCGTGTCCCTAAGCACCACCCCTACACGTCTTTCAAATACCTCCAGGTGACTCAACAACTTCCCTGGGCAGTCTGCTCCAGTGCCTGACAACCCTTTCAGTGAAGAATTTTTTCCTAATATCCAATCTAAAGCTCCCCTGGTGCAACTCGGGGCCGTTTCTTTTTGTCCCATTTCTTGTTACTTGAGAAGAGATTGACATCCACCTCACTACAACCTCCTTTCAGGTAGCTGTAGAGAGCGATAAGGTCTCCCCTCAGCCTCCTTTTCTCCAGGCTAAACAACTTCAGTTCCCTCAGCTGCTCCTTATTAGCCTTGTTCTCTAGATCCTTCACCAGATTCATTGCTCCTCTTTAGACACGTATTAGTAGCTTGCAAACTACTTTTGATAAATAAGTAACAGAAGTCACAAAAATATTTGCCATTGGAAATGAGATATTTTTAATTTATTTAAAAGCTCTCCAATTTGTAACATCCAACCCAAATATCTGTTCTAAACTGACCTGGAGTTTGCAAGTATCTAAGTAGTAAGTGGAATTTTGTGTGCAAGTCATTTAATTTAGTCCATGATATATTACTTGGGGCTAAATTTTATTTACAATTGCATGACCTCTTCAATGGCATATCTTTATGTTTCCCACTTTTCTTTTTCCAGCTGCAGGGGTTCTATCTTTACTCATGTATAAATGCATTATTTTTTTTTTAAAAGTCCTCCAAAATCACCTATCAACCACCACACACCCTGTATTTCACTATTTAATATAGCATCAACTTCTTGCACTTTAGTAACGTCCTGAGCAATGCAAAAGCCGTACTTTCAGCAACTTAGACCTGAAAGTGAAAAAATATGAACTATATGTATTTTGAAACACATTGTATTATGAAAACAATGCTTCTTTCACAAAATATGAGTCAGAAAGTCTATGACTTCATTACCAACATGGAGTAGCAATGTTTTTTGATGCTTCCAATACATATTTTCTAATCTTCAAGATTTTAGTTCTGTAACTTTAGACATTGGAAAAAAGGAAAAGCCAGCTTCCCAAGCTACGCCACCTGCTATTGAAATGCTAATTTTCATTTAAATATAAAAGAAATAACAACATCTGCATTGAAAGTGCAGAGATAAGCTCTGAAGGGCCAGAAATTAAGTTATTTATCTTTCAGGGAGATTTTATAAATCCCAGCAAGTGCTGAACAGAAACAAACCAGACTAACTCTGGCCTTTGCATATTACAATTGTTAAATCTGTAAAGTAGGTAACCATAATATTTATGATTATAAAACTGTTCCCACAGTAGACAGTGCTAGGTGCTTACTGCAATACAGAAGAAAAATTATGAATTGTTCCATCAGTGCTATAAAAAGCAAGAAAAAACCCCAGACAGACAGATTTCTACCTAAGGAACTTGCCATCTAGTGCAGATAAACCAGACCGGATCAGAGAATCGCAGTATGGTAGGGGCTGGAAGGAACCTCTGGAGATCACCTAGTCTAACCCTCATGCTAAAGCACATGCCCCTAGAGCAGGTTGCAAAGGAACACATCCAGGTGGGTTTTGAGTATCTCCAGAGAAGGAGACTCCACAACTTCCCTGGGCAGCCTGTTCCAGGGCTCTGGCACCCTCACAGTAAAGAAGTTCTTCCTCATGTTTAGGTGGAACTTCCTGTGTTTCAGTTTGTGCCCGTTGCCTCTTGTGCTGTCCCTGGGCACCACTGAAAAGAATCTGGCCCCGTCCTGTTGACACCCACCCTTTAGATATTTAAAAGCATTGATCAGATACCTTCTCAGTCTTCTCTTTTCCAGGCTGAACAGACCCAGGTCTCTCAGCCTTTCCTCATAAGAGAGATGCTTCAGTCCCCTCATCATCTTTATAGCCCGCCACTGGACTCTCTCCAGTAGTTCCTCATTTCTCTTGAACTGGGGAGCCCAGAGCTGGGGAGCCCAATACTCCAGATGAGGCCTCAGCAGAGCAGAGTACAGGGGGAGGGTCACCTCCCTCCACCTGCTGGCCACACTCTTCTTAATGCATTCCAGGACACCATTGGCCTTCTTAGCCACAAGGGCACATTGCTGGCACATGGTGAGCTTGTTGTCCACCAGAACTCCCAGGTCCTTTTCCACAGAGCTGCTCTCCAGTAGGTCAACCCCCAGCCTGTACTGGTGCATGGGGTTGTTCCTCCCCAGGTGCAGCAGCCTACATTTGCCTTTGTTGAACTTCATCACGTTTCTCTCCGCCCAACTCTCCAGCCTGTCCAGGTCACGCTGAATGGCAGCACAGCCTTCCAGTGAGTCAGCAGCTCACCCCAGTTTTGTATCATCAGCAAACTTGCTGAGGGTACACTCTGTCCCTTCATGCAGGTCATTGATGAATATGTTGAACTGGGCTGGACCCCGTACCGACCTCTGGGGAACACTGCTGGTCACAGGCCTCCAACTAGACTCTGCACCACTGATTACAACCCATTGAGCTCTGCCATTCAGCTAGTTCTCGATCTAGCTCACTGTCCACTCA
This sequence comes from Steatornis caripensis, assembly GCA_013398225.1. Lineage (NCBI taxonomy): Eukaryota > Metazoa > Chordata > Aves > Caprimulgiformes > Steatornithidae > Steatornis > Steatornis caripensis. Next base: position 83,995 of record VZSC01004350.1, read on the forward strand.
TCTAACCCACACTTCCTAAGCTTGCCCATGAGGTTGTTGTGGGAGTGTCAAAAGCCTTGCTGAAGTCAAGGTAGACAATATCTGCTGTCTCTCGTCTACCCATTCAGATGTATAGTTCAAAATAGCATTAGGTTTCAAAAAAGATCTGGGGCAAAAGAAGTGCAATTCTGAAGAACTTAATATACAGCAATATACTCTGTATTTTAGATACCAAGATCAATCAGTTGTGTTCAAATTTAATCCTTTGTAGCTTATTGCTTTAGCTAAAAATACACTGATAGGCCAAACAAATGTTTTCCTTCACTGTGAATTAAATACTTTGTGCTACTCACAGGAATCGTTGTCTTTTCTATCCCCCAGCCACAGGAAAAATTGGAAAAAGCTAATTTTGATTCATATTGTTAAATAAATAAATAAATAAATATTAAAAAGTGTTTATTTGGCTTTGTAGCCAAACTTAACAAAAATGTAATTATTCATGCAGTTGTAACAAAAGTCCCAGTTATAGACTTGTTTTACCTACTACTAAAAAACCAAATCTGTCATTGCCATAACCAGTTCTACTAAATGCACAAGTATGAGCTTTTATTTGCCCTTTCCACCAAGACACAGACAGAAAACAATTTTTATCTGTAAAATAATGAGTTATCTTTAAATGAGAATATCTTCAAAAATGCACCAGTCATGAACTAGTTGGGTTTGGCACTGAAAGTTTTAGCTTCAGAAGAAAATTTTCACTTATGTATGCAGACATGCATTTACAGCTAAAATCCAATGATAAAATCTCTCTTAAAACCAATGACATCCCTTTCTGACACAATCTTCCACAAAACTGAACACAATAGATTTTCCACACTGGCAGCCCCTTGCCCAGATATAACCACCCACAGAGAACCCATATGCAAGCCGTTTGCCCACATCGCATACTGGATGCTATCTCTAACCGAACACCACTATGCAGGAACATCTGCTTCTTGATTTCAGTAATCCCAATCAGTATGTCCAGGAGAATGATTTCTGATACTCCTTTGCCTATACAGTATCAGCACTCTGGACAACAACATGGAAAGCACATGACTTTTCCACAGCATCAGTATTGCAAATTTCTTGGTTTTCAGTGTAACGTATGTGACACACACCTCTTTAGCAATGCTTAGTGAATGCATAAAATGAAATGTATTTCACATATCTATAGTTTTTCATTCAATCCACAAAGATAGCAAGAACTGGCCTGGTGAAAATTTTCTGAATGGAACAGAACTCTCATTTTCCCTTACCAGAAAGATCCGGTTAGCAAATCCGGTTAGCACTTGCCAATGGGGCAAGTGACACCACAGTTGCCCAAAAGTGTGCTGCGCTGGAGCCGCAGCTCTGCTCAAGGTACAATGTGATGTTCTCTCAGAATGATGTGGTAACTGTTTCCCTAAGTCTTTTCCTGATGGGTGGTGGCTAGTGTTTTTGGGTCCTGACCTTTAAAGACGTTAGGAGTATAGTCTTGGGCTTAACCGTTAGGAATAACTGCTCTAGCTCCAATCCATAATAACAAGGACCTCCAATGGCACAACCATTTTAGGTTTATTAATAATTCCTGTCATCTTAAAAGTAAAATAAAGGAAAAAAATCCACCAATTCCTACTTTCTTCTTTTGAAGTATTACCTTCTTTCTTCTGTTCATCTTTATAAAAATAACTTCTCATATATTTTTTCCTCTCAAAACTTTAATTCCAACAGTAAATCTACTTTAATTTTCCTGAAAGACTTATTTCAGACTTCATACACAGAAATCAAACTTAATACTTCAAGTTTAATCATTGAAAAAATGTAAAATTTCGAATCTTTAAACGAAAAAATCCACTCACATATATTCATTATTGTCGTGGTTTGAGCCCAGCCGGCAACAAAGCACCACGCAGCCGCTCGCTCACTGCACACCCCACCCCCCACCCCCCCACCGGGACGGGGAGAAGAATCAGCAGAGAACGGGGCAGCCCTCGTGGGGTGAGATAAGGACAGTTTAATGCAACAGCACGGAGAGAGAGAGAACAGTAACAATAACAGCAATAATGCTAACAGGAGAGAATACAGACGAGTGATGCACAGCACAAGCGCTCACCGCCCGCAACGGGAACCGGAGCCGCCCCGCGCCCTTCCCGGCCTCGCTTCCCGCCTCGCCCGGCCCGGCCCCCGGCTGTGGGCTGGGCGGGACGGCAGGGGGATCGGATACCTGCCGGGCTGCTGTGGGTCGGCTACCCCCCTCCCAGCGTGCTGGGGAGAATTAACTCTATCATAGCCGAACCCAAATTAACTCTATCATAGTCGAACCCAGGACAATTATTTATCAGAGATGGAAAGTAATAAAAGGAGAGTTTTAGAGATTACAACGAAGCCACCTCTTTATTTGCCCAAATTACAGTTACTCGTACCTGTATCACAATAATTTGACCAACTCTTTAGTCACCAGAGGGACCGTATAGACAAGTAATAGTCTATAATCAAAAAGAGATCAAAGGAAGTAATCTGTTGTTTTTCATATACTGAACAGATTTTCTTTCTAGAAGGTTGCTTTCAAACAATGTACACAAAGCAGACTGTAATAAGCAACTTCATAAAATAAATCAGGAGTATTCAAAGAGATGTATATATAAAACCAGAAACATGTTCTAAAGTTATTTTTCATTTGAAAAGAAAAGAAAACACAACCCATGCAACAAGTAACTTCCTTGGTGTCAAAAGACTGCTTTAAAAGGGATGTAACCAACATAAACTGAAAGAAATGTCACAATGTAGCATGCTACCTGAATATTTTGTGAAGAATAATAAAAAAAGAAAAAAAAATAAACAGAAAAAACCCTACTCTATACCCATTTTCCATTTAAAAAATGTAGACATTTGTATGAACTGATTGTATGGCAAATATCAGAAAGTTAGAAAATAAAATATTTCAATAATGAACAATAATATTTAAGAACTATGATGTATTTTTTAATTCCCAACTGTTCTTATTTTCATTGGGATTAGCAACACGATATGAATATCGTGAATTAATTAGTAATATAGTAGCAATTATAATTCAAAGCAAGCCAGACAGCCATTCTAACCCATGTTCAAATCTAGGGGAGCATTGCAAGTATCTTTTACTTAAAGAGTTTTATCTTTTAGGATTTTTTTTTCATATTAATGAAAAGGAACTTCTCATTTAAAGAATCCTCTGTAATTTAAAGCTAGAATAAAACTAAAAATTGGTGGTCAAACATTCTCAATGTTTGAATTATTTTCATTTAATATTGTCTTTTGGGAAGTGTTACATGGAAAGGAAGAAAATCAACAACTTCATCTCCTGTATTTTGCTGAAACAGTCTGCTATCTCTCCTCCATCCCCCTTCCAAAAGAGCCATGTCAAACTTGAATATCTCTTGCTCTAGGCAGTAGACTATAAATGGTATAACCAGATGTCCTTTGCTTATCATTAGACGAGACACACATTTCTCTGACCGCCACACTGAAATATGCTCCAAATTTTGCTTGCTTTGTTTAAAAGCAAACTTCAAGGACAACTGTGTTATATGAAGCCACCATCTACCTTTGTATATGTTCTGTCTGCATAGAAACAGCCAGCATCTCTTTTTAAAATATGGATACACAAGAGAGACATTTTCCATTTTTAGACAATTGCTTGGAAGGCACAATCTTCTGCATACAAGCAGAACATGCTAGTAACAGTAAACCACAGCCAGAAGGCAGTAATCCATTTACAAATGGCAACATAAAGACCATATTGTCCCCATTCACATTCTAGTGCAGACACCTATTGCTGAAGCATCTCTCCAAGTAGACTTTTTTCAGCAAGGAGAAGCAGGAGCATTTGATAGGTACACTCTCCCATTCATCTTTCTGTCCTCTGCCTTCCCTTTACCTTTATGTGTATACACACATGCATGCACAGGTCATAGTCCCATTGTACTCAATCTTTAGCAAAGAACACTAGGTAATTTTTCTCAAGGTCTGCTCAGTAGAGAGCAACGCAACAGCTCCCTTCCCGAAGGGCAGGCAGTTGCTGAGCTGAGGCGCAACAATATGCTGTGTTTATTCCTCAGAAATAGGACAAAAAAATAATGGATTCCCAGAGGAGTTGCAGAAGATAACACCCTTGAGACCTTGGTGGAGTTCAGATAAATTTCCTTTCTGGTCCTAATCCAGACCATCCCGTCATGCAGCAACAACTCAAGCGATCACTCTTACAATGCACAATAAAAACCGAAAGTGTGCTTTGCAGATCCATGCTGCTAGACATGACAGTGGAATGCAAACTGTTCCTAACCCTCCCAAGACTTACCAGAGCTGTGGGAAAACATGGAGAGTGGCCAAGGACATTTAGCCACTTCTGGCAGTCTGTGCCCTAGGCAGTTGCCTCATTTGCTGAAGCCTAGAGACTGACTTGTCTCATCAGGATACTGTGGTGAATAATAATACATGTCCCGATGCTTAATACAGCAACAAAATACTGCTGGAATTACTTTCATTGCACAACAAAATTATTGAGAAGCCTTGCAAAATGAGGTCACTCCATTCATTTTCACTCTGACTAATAACCATGGTTTTAACACAAATGCTAAGCACCTAAGGAGGTTTTCTAATACATCTTTTTAGAGGAAGTTGAGCAAAACAAAAATAAGTAACCTGGCTTTTACACAGGAAAAAATGTTTGACATTTCCTGTAGGAAGGGGGCCACATGGCTTTCATCATCAAGGTTATATATTAGCATGACACTACACAAACAGGTCAGGTACTTGCTGTGGTGTTCAGTATATGTAATCCTATCATTCTTTCCTACCTTCGTCTTCCTTTTTGTATGCAACTAATGTGAATTTTCCTATCAACGTGAAGTCTGGTTGCGCACAAGCTAAAATAGAGCACACACAGAGAAAAGGGAGGAATACACACATTTGTGAAAGAGGAAGCGGTAGTAGCACCTCTAAATGAGGGTGACAGTCTTTCCAACACAAAACGATTATGGAGGTCAAGTGTATCCTTTCCTTTTAAAATAGAAATTATCCACCCTCTGAGGCAAAAGAAAAGAACTATGCCTTTGCACAAAATAGGGCCTCTACAATAACTGTTTCAGCTCACAATAGGAAAGTCAGCTAGCGTATTGTGTAACAGCTACATTTTTCCAAACTCTTATCATTTCAATTTTTTTTAACTATGATTCTTCAGAACAAATCATATTTTTTTAAAATGTATAATAATTGAACACATAATAGAGCAGTCAGCGGTGACAGTCCAATGAAAAGAGGATTCCATTAAATAGCAACTTTTCAAAACATCCATAGATAGCAGAATATCTTGCTGCTTTATACCAGCTGGCGTCCTTGACTATACTTTTTCAGTGACTTCTGACACATACTAGGGTACTTACTTTCCTCTGATTTCAGTCTTAATCAGCTCTGTCAACAGGTACTATATTATAGTGCCTTTTATAATCCTATCTAGTCACAGTATTTTCAGAAATTAGGTGTGAAATCAAAACAACTAAATCTATTAGATTAGGAACACTACAGACAAAAATGTCACTTTCCCTAACTGACATCAACAGAGTTTCTCTAAAAACTTCTTTACCAAACAATGGTAATACAAAACCTACAGTGAAGCAAACATAGTGCAATTTATGACTTCCCATGTGCATGAACAAGCAGTATTACATGAGGAATAAACTGCTTACCACTAAATTGAGGTCTACTTTTCTGAATATGTCTTTCTTTCCTATTCCATATCTTTATTTTTGTAAGAAAAAGAATATTATTTCCCCAGAGAGGAGAACCCTTTTTTTTTTTTCAGAACATCATCCAGACAGTCAATCTACAACAAGGTATGGAAAGAGTAAAATCCAACTCAACCAGGCAATGTCCTTCACCATAGCTTCCTGATCTAGGTGCTTCCCACCTGGAAGAGATGAGACAGGTTTCAGAATTTCACTTCACGGAAGTGAAAAGCTTCATCTGTCGCCCTGGAAATTTCTGAGCAAGAGTCTTGCGCTTGCCTACACGGACACGTTTCAACCTCAGTTATACAAGTATCCACCAAAGTCTCCTTATTCTTCACTGAAGGAACATGCTATCTTTTCCTCAGATAGGCAAGTAAATACAAAAAAAGGAGCTATATTCCCCAAACTGAGCAGTTGTGTCATCCATTCAGAATAGGAGGGTCGATGCCAAACAGCTACAGCAGTAAAAATTGGCATTTGCTGATGTATGCATTGCTAGATTTTTAACCTACAGCCAGGACAGCTCTATATAGGATGCTTACCAGGTAGAAGGCTAATCAAAAGATCTGATTTATTGTCTTCATTTACAGGCTAAGGTTCTTCCAAAAGCATGAGCATCTATAGTCTAATAATTTCATCTAAACTGGATGCCACTGTTCATGTCACCTACAATGTCAAGAAATATGTAACAGCATTTATTAAAAAAAAAAAAAGAAAAAGCCATCAACATTGAATGTTTATCAACTTACAAAAAGTTTAAATCATAGCTTTCTGTTTCTGCTGTGGCTCTTTCAATTAGTATTGTGAAGTGTTTGTTTTTATAAATGCAAGTCATTTAAATCCCTTAAATCATTGTTGTCTGTGGTCTTTCACAGTCCTCCTCCTCTAAATCATAGACAATCAATTCAAAAGGTTAGTGCTGATTAAAAAAATTACATATAGGGGCATTTATTAGGCTGCAAGTTACCCTTATATGCCTTCTGAAATAATCTCTCTCATTTATTTTGGGTAGTATGAGTATTCAAAAAAAAAAAAGTGTGTAAGGAGGATCTTCCTGCCATAAGTCCAATTTTAAATACCTTAAATGGCTTCAAGCTTGGCTCTGTCAGTCTACTGTTTCCTAAAACGGTTTTTAGGCTACAGCCAAATGGAGCTATCAGAAGGAAGTAGTTATTCATCTTTAAGAGTACAGTGCTGACAAAACATAAAAGTCATCCTTTTCCTCACAAAGCTGAAGATTTTTCTAGTGCATTCACAAAACCTTGACATGTAGATTGAAATTTAACATTTTTCAACAGTCAAATAGAAGACAGCAAAAATTAGTGTACCGCCATTTTTTTCTTGATTTTCTCATTTTCTCTTCCCCTCAGTTAAGTTTCTGCTTTATAATTCCTTGTTTTGCTTGTATTGCATTTTGCAATGTTTAGGTAGATTGATAAAAATATGCAGGAGCAAACAAGTATGAACATAAAATGGGTGATTTCTTACTTTTTCAGGTCTTAAAGTATTCAAAGTAAAATCCCAAAAGAGCCAAAATCAAGACAGCTCTATATCATCAAACACAAAACGCAAACTTAGTGAGAGAAACATTTTGAACTTGTGGCCTAAAGTTTGTATGATGGGGGCCAAGATGATGCCTACGTACAGAACTTTAAATCTAGCAAAAGCTTTGAGGCAGATTTGATGTCTTCCCTGTGCTAGTGTAGTGTCTGAGTTTCTCTATATGCAAAATGGAGACAGCACTCACTGAATTACTGCTTACTGCATAAGAACAGATTTATATAGGAAAAGTGCAAAGCTTTATGCGAGAGAGAATTATCATTAATTGTTCACTGCAGTACAACAATGTTCTGACTATCCTAATTCCTAGACATAATTATCTGTTTTCTCCGTAGTTTGCAAAGTGTATCCTCGAAGACAGGAATAGAGAATGAGAAAGCTGATTTGCTTCACTGTGACATTTTAATATCCTTTGAGCCACTGAAAGATGCTTGTGATTTATCCAAACATTTTCATGTTTCTGCAAATTCAACATTTTATACATCCAAGGACTTATCTACACTGGTGTTCAAGGGAGAGGGGGAAGGGAATCGATTGCTTTTTATCTTTTTCGATTGTTCTAAGAAAACTTTACAGACACTCTTTTAATTATGGCATTTCAAATGAAAAAGCCTGCTTATTTTTAGAAAAACTGAATCATGTCCACTTCTACTATATGGGGGCCCAAGAGTGGAGGCAGCCAAGACAGCTCACTCGACATGAAAGCAGCACCAGAGTTTGTGGCCCTGTAGTTATTCTGGGTCTTGACAAGGGCTCAAGAAAAACAGGCATGGGAGCTCACATTTTAGGCAATGCAAGTCATTTGAAGGCCATGTTAGTTGCCGCTTAATTGAGCTACAGCTGGTCTGTTGCAGAGCTCTTCAGCCAGTTGGGACTTCTATCATTAACACTGGCAAACCTCTTCATTGAAATCCATTGCTTTGCTCTCCATAATATAGAGGCATTTCCCAAAGTTTAGTCAGATGTTCAGAGATGCAGGCTTCAACTGAACCTATGAGCAAGAAATCAATGGAAAGAATTCCTTCAAAACAACTTGGTATTTGCAGCTGCAGCTCCATCTAACACCGGGGTAAGAAAAAGTGATAGGGCAGGATAGCAGGAAGCAAGCAGCCAGCTGCAACAGATGCTGAACCACATCCAGTTCTACCTGCCTTTTCCACCTCCTCCTGTGGTTGTTAGAGGAGCTCTGGAGGGGCTGTGTCACAGAGAAACACTCCTCCAAGGATGATGCACCCTTCCCAAGGCTGCAGAATAAATGCCATGTTACCATCCATAAACTACCCTCGTATTCAAGTTCAGCACTCCTCATATAGCCACCATCCTAGATGGCAAATTGGAATGCAAATCCTATATTTTATCATGTGCTAAGCCTATAAAGACAGCAGGCCAGAAACTTTTTGAGGATGAGTTCTTTGTGGTCACTTCAGTTCCCTGCCTGCAAGAGCCTGAATTTGCTGATTAAACAGAAACCAGAAAACAGCTCTGCAGAGGGCCCAAGTCCTATATACCCCTTGTGACCGCACAGGACTATGCGGTTTCTGGTCAAGAGTCCTGTGCTCGACATTTCCAAAGGGCCGAACATCTAGCTGCCAAAAGAGACCTTTTGGAGAACAAGTGTAGATACTCCTGTGTCTTTTCTGAAGGGTTTTCGAGCACATGTGCTTAAAGAAGTACACGGCAGAGCAATAGGTGGAACCTGCTTTTGTCTAGCTGCTGGTTCTTGGTTTATAGTGATCAATAGGTAGAACTTCACATGAGTATCTGGTACTTATACTTAACAACGTTAAACACCTTTTCACCTAAATGTTAATGATGATTTCCAATGCTTGGCTAACTAAAGCCCTATGAATAGCAGTAACAATTACTAACTTTCTCCAAGTGATAGGGGTCATAATGACTAGAGGAAGATCAAACCAACATATTTTATCAGTTTGAGCCCTATTGATGAAATATGTTGATTCAACTTAGCAGCAAGTAAGGAAGCTTTGAATCAGCTTTTAAAAGTGCTTTAACACAGTTCATGACTCAATTGCTTGAGTCTATGTTGTCTAAGCAATGCAGTATTTTGAGAGGATGTACTAGTGTTGGCATTTTTTAACTGAATTTTAGTATTTTAAACTTTTAGAAGTTTTTAAATACATTCATGCTGGGACAAAAGTTGCCAAAACATGTGAAAGAACCTCACATTTAGCTCCTCCTTTTCCACGCCATGCTGGCTGGGTATGGCATCCTAATCCCTCTGCCTAGGAATCCTAACATAGATGTGGAACTCAAAGATTTCCCAAATAATTGAATCTAGAAAGTATAACTGATACCATCAAGCAACAGCACAGGGCTACCAAAATTCAGTAAAGGAAACAATTCACAGAAAGCCCTCCTCAGCCCCCATCCACCATCATTTCTCCCCCAGCCATAACACACACCCACAGGGAGGGATAATTTGGATAATGTGTTGGGTTTGTCCCAATTTTTGGCTGCAGCTTTCAGTTACTGAATGCAACAGAATAAGTGCAGTTTCTTCTTCCCACCCTTCCTCCTTTACAAAACCTCTCTTCTCATTTGCAGACATTATGCAATTTCTTAAACTTTCCTTAGTTAGGGGGTGTGAGATGGAGTTGGTGTTACAACAAATACTTTTGTTTAAATTCAGACTTGTATGCTAACAAAAAAGTTGAATGACATTGTAGGAGAGGAGTTTAAAAAAAAAGATCCCTGCTTCCTTTTCAAGTGTGAAAATGTGAAATGCTACACACGAAAGATTTCAATGAAAAGTTTTTTAACTGAAAAACAATTCTATTTGAATCCCCTGCTCCTTTGAGCCCCTAACACTCATAGTTTGACCTCTCCCCTGAAGTTTTGGAAGTGAAGAGAAACATTTTCTTTTCCTTTGGGAACAGATGGACACATTTAGACTGTGTCAGAGGCAGCTGGTTTTGCTGAGACCTGGCCTAATCACTTTCTCCTCAGTGTCTTCCCAATGCTTCTAGGGCAACACTACAGAGAATTAGTGGGATACCTACTGAGAAGCACAAAGTTGCTTTATTTTTGCTGGCTTTATATTGGCTTGTATCTCTTCTACAGACTTTTCTACCGTTCCATTATGAACTTGATTGCTCTATTCCTTGTTCTAAAAAGGCACTTCTCAAATCAGAGTAAATCTAGCCCACTTTTTCTTCCTCTGATCTAGTTTCCTACTCCGTTCTATTCACATGGTAAACTCTCCTACAGCCAGTCTTTCCTAGACTGCTTCGCAGTTCCCATCCCTATTGACTTTAATGCCAGTAAATTTTCAGTGGCCTAACAGATTGTTTATCATTCAAATTAAAATCACTTGGTGCCAAGTTTCAACCTAGAATATATTTGTTATTGGCATCTATGAACTCCAAAAAGGCAAGAATTCTGATGCTCTGTAATAACTGTCAAGTAGGCAAAGAGATATCAGGTGGAGCATTAGAGAGGGAAGGGTTTAAGTTATCCTCTAGGTTAGAATCTGGATGTGACACTGTATCAATAAAGCACGTCCAAATCAAGTAACCAAACTGCCCAGACATAGGATCATGTATTTCAATACTCCTTATTCATACACTGGATTGAATACAGTACTGACTTGCCCCTGCAATGTGTCTGAGGTTAAAAATACTTGTGTACTTAGCTGAATAAGTTCCCATTAGGGAAAGGTAAAAATAACATTCATTTTATTTAAGAGCAGCATCTCAGAAAAATGGTGCTGTTAAATGGCTGCACACAAAATTTTTCTGAACTCTGGCAATTTTCTTTCACAGAAAGCATCTTATCTGGATGTTATTAACATCCATATGTTAATTAACCCAAAACATTTACTACTACTTTTCCCAAATCAGGAATTCATGAGGACAGTGAAAAACAAGCAGCATATAAAAAAAAAGTGCTAAAATTGATAATGGAACAAAGCAGTCAACCAAAAGTCATGTAACTTTATCGTTAGAATTTTTTTCCTATAAAAATACATGAGTAGATTTCAGTTTTTACTTTCAAATGAAAACAGGAAAATACTGCATTTTGAACATATTGAAAAGGAAAAAGGAAAAGTTCTGGCTTTTTCTGCATCCCTTTCAGACTTTTATTTCTTTGTTTGTTTTGGCTGAAACATGAGGTTTTCAATAGGAAGATATAATTTTTAAACAATGCAAGTACACATTTTTCCTAAGAAAGTACTTGACAGAAAAAATACCCAAATAACTCAGATACACATTAAATTCCACAAGAATCCTGCAAAGGCTATCAATCATGAGAGAGAAAAAAGTCTTCTTTGAGATAGGAAAAAGGAAGACATTTCCAATTCTAATGCATTTAATTTTTATTGATTAAAACCACACAAAGTGTTGTTTGCTTGCCTGCTTTTGACAAATTTAGGGCATTTACGTTTATGGTCCTATCTTCCTATGGTTTCCTTACAACATTTTATTATTTGGTATCAGATGTAGTAAGAAAATAAATCTAAATGAAAGTGACATGGCAAACGCAAAACATTTAACCTTCTTTTAGGTAACTACAATTACAAGCAATGCTTTCCAAATCCACCTCTCCCGCTGAGCTTCACCTTCTACATCCTCACACAGGGAGCTTGAGTCCAAGGCAGTAAGAGCTCCATAAACAGAAATCTGAAGCACTGACTACACACAGTATTTATTTTTCTAGTAAGAATATAAAACATTCCCTTCAAATTATCAAGGATTCCTAAACCTCCTTCACACTTAATTCTATGGCTTTTTGTATTCCAGTACTTGGAAAGAAACTGAAAGCATAGATCCAAGTAAAGGATGATGTTTTAGGAGATCCTGCCTGAGCGTTTGCATCAGCCTCCATGAGAAACAGAAAAATGTGAAGCTTTGTTTTCCTTTGTATAAAAAAAGAGTAATAATTCTAATTAACTCAAAGGGGTTTTGGGTTTCTCATAAGGGAAAAGAAATGTCAAAATAGGCAGGAATGAATGTTTCCATGATTTTCTATAGGGCTCGAGATACCTAACTTCATTAGCGCTTTAAAAAAAAAAAGAGTCAGCTCTAGAAAGTGCTATGAATAACCAGTGATAAGGACATAAAGTATTACTATCAATAAATAGAGCTCACGCAAGAAAGAAGAAAATACATGAAAGAGAAGGAAAGAAAAATCCAGTGATTAACTACTTTTTCTTAAATCCCTTTTGAAAAAAATCACACAGCTTCTCACAAAATCTTGTTGGGCCACTGACATTTAAAGGGGTTCTCTCTTCATACTCATTCTATAAAAGTGCTGAATAGATGCTGTGACACAGCGCATGTTATCCTATCACTTCTCATTTAAGGGTGTGCTTTTGCTTCTCAGCCCTGAAATTGCTTTTCAGTAAGTCACAGATGTCCACTTTGAAAAGGTGGTCAGTTTTGCTTCTCTTGTTCTAACTGATTTTTTCCAAGAAATTCCATGTCTTATTTGTTTTCAGCAAAAAAGATTTCAAGATACCCAGTACATTTATGAATTCCAAAAACACATAAGCAGAACAAAAAGGATTATGTAGATGATTAATCTCCTTATTTCTCTGGATTCTTCCGTAAGACTTCCACATTCAAATACAATACAATGTTAGCATTTGTTTTCTTTTGTTTTTTTCCAATATTTTATTTTTCCTAACCTCTCCCCTCACATCATCAGCTGCTTCCATATTTTATGAGAATTCAGAATTAATTGCAAAAGATTTTAGATACTTTATAAACTCAAAATACTTTAAATTATGTTGCACATATACGTAAAAAATGCTTTTCTCATTGAGAATCTTGCACTCTCATGAACAATTACAATTTATTTTACAAAAATATTTTGCTTTCAGAACACACTATAATGAATACTTCTTTGTACAGGCTGTATCTACATAGTTCTATTATTTTAAATCTGCATATTATTGTGTACATTTAAGGGGTCAGTTTTATTTACGGTATAGTTGTATATGTCCACATAGTGACTTTTAGCATTTCAGTTGGTGCTATTTTATTTTTCATCCTAGGAATACTTGTTAGTTTTTAAACAAAAGCCTTTCTTCTAAGGGATTTGTGAAAACCAGTTATAAATCGGAAGATAAAATGGAGTAGATGGAAGGATTCTCAGTCCTTAGTACAGACAAAACACTCTTAACATGCACAAAACAAATGTAAATCTAAAAACCAGAGAGAAATCTTTTGTTCCATCATTATCACTCAGGTATTGCCTGGAGGATCAGTTGCAAGAAGAATACCAGGAGAAAAAAATACATTACTTTTGTATGGGTTATGTCTCTTTAAAGAATAAAACGTGCACTTACTAAAAAACGGTATTTAACTTTATAGAGTTGGGCAGGACGTTTTACAAAGGGAGAGCAGTAAAAAAAAAATTTTCTGCCCCTAGAAAGTATTTATAGCCTGTTTGTCTCTTTGTTCGTTCAAAAATTTAAAAAATCAGCTCCACAGCTGAACCCAAATACATTTTCTGAGTGTCAGGAATTTGATTATTTATTTTAACATAGAATGGGGAAAAACGTTTAGGAAAAAAAAAATCCTTAGGCATGCAATTGAAAAACAAGAGTGCTGTATGTCAGCTCTGTTTTCCTTGCTGGAATACATAATCCCTGAACTTCCACAAGTAGCAGAGTAATTGTTCGCAGGGATTTTATGAATATCACTATCTATTTGCAAAGAAAGCCAAGGATAAAAGAGGAAAATGAATTTGCATTTGCAGTGAAAGCAAGCATCCAGTACCGGGCTGTTCCCCAACTGGATGAGAGCCAGACTCGTTCCCCAGGCAGAGCGCCAAGGACATATCCTTGCCATGGTGCACGGCCAAATTCTGCAGCTGGAGAGTTAAGATGGGCTCAGAGGAGAGACCTCTGCACAGTCTTCGGAGCAGACAAAGATTGAAAGATGCTGGGGCATTAATTTTACCATCCTTCCTCACTACCAGAGCCAGAGGCGAGGCAGCAGTAAAACACTCAACTTTTGCATAGGGAATCTGTACAGAACAATCCCTCCAGGACACCACAACAAAGGATAAATCTTCTCAGGAGAGAATGAAACCAAAGCGTTGAGCTGAAACCACGAACATATACACAGGATGCATCTTTTAATTCATAACTCCTCACACTCCTCTCAAGCGTGTCCCCAGTGTCAAATTACTCCCTCTTGAGCTGCCCTTTTAGTTCTCCATGGTTGCGTCCAATTGCTGTCCGCCTTCGGAGAGCAGAGTGTGAAATGCTTCCTCTTGCTACTGAAGTTTCCTGACCACAGATGCCTGGTAGGCAAAGGCGGGAACCAGCCCCGGGGAGGGGGATCTGGCCCAGGTTGGGTGGGTTTAGCCCTGTCCGGGTCAGGGCTCATCCCCCAGTCATGCTGCTGCAGAAGGGCTCAACAAGGATGGCCGCTCACCTGAGACGTCAGCAGCACAGGCATGAATTTTTAACTCCTCTGTTCATTGAGGCAGCAGTTGCTTTCAGTCCAATTCACTGCACAAGATGTGCAATCTTAGTTTTATCCAAAGGTGAAATTCCTGTATTAATTCATATCGAGCGCCACAACAGTCAGTGAGAAAAGTGGCAATGCAGAGATAGAAAAGTAAGATAGGTTTATGTGATCCATATTGAATTAGTTACTTTAAAACGAATGGTGAGTATTCCATGGTATCTGAATAGACACAGAGCCGTTCAGATGATGGTAGGGGAAAGAAAACTTGCAGGCATAGAAAAGAAAAGGATGAAATGAGGTAGGAAGAATAAGTTGCCATACACATATACCTACATCCTTCATTTTGTGCACCTATAATTCTCTCTGGCAGCTGCATGATTAATTCAAAGATTTATTGATTTTTTTTCTTGCTCAATCCTGCTGACCTGCTTTTGTTGACAGGTCTGTGTGGATCACACTCCTCTGCCAGTTGAAAGCATGGCATTATGTTGGTCTCCATGGTCTGCAGTAAACATTTCAATGTATTCAACACAAACAGTGCTCAAGTGCATGGTAAAAACACACAGAGCTCATTTCAAACCAAATAAACATGAACTAAGAAAATGGTAGGCTATTTTTGCCATGAAAAATATCTGCAATTGCAATTATAACGCAATTTTGATGGTGGGAAAGAACACCTAAACAGTTTAATCTTTCTTCTCCTGTACTCTCACTTTGATTACAAATTCAGCAGCTATAAGTTTTCTAGCAAAACCAAAGGCATTTTTGGTACAGCAACTTTTTACCAGAAAAAATGCTTAGCCTTTGCAACCTCCACCTTTTTGCAGAAGGACGGAGCATCTGCCCCTGTGCCCCAGTGCAGTTACACAGCTTGAGCTCGCCTACCAGATCACAGGCTTTAAAAATTCACTTGATTTTAACTAAAAGATTACCTAGCCTTCATTGCAACCTTCCTCTGAAGATACAACATACGTGCTATTAAAATGTGCCTTTACAGTTTATCAGCCCAGGAGAAGCATCAGAGATACGACACTGATGTCACCGCAAATGAAATGAAGTTCTACCAGACAAGTACTTCAAATTCTTTCTAACGAGTCATTCTTCAAATAAGTCGTTCAATTAAAATTGGACTCTCTACAGGGAAGACAAACTAAATGAGCATCCGTGTGGCCATCTACAGCCCTAAAAAATTGTGGGTTTATTTACTTAACAGCACTGTACTCCACAATGATGTTTTAGTTGAAATTGGTTACCTGGTACAACACACAACACTGGAAGATACTGTTTCTGTTTCTCCCTGATGTATTAAGAATAATCAAAAAAAAATCAAGGCCGGTGATGGTTTTAACTCTACTCCTCTCAGCGTGCAGCTAAATCGTGTACAGAAGCAAAAGCTGTATGGTATAAAGCATTCTGGGCAGTAAGACACACGCTCATTAAAATGAATCTCATGCATCAGTTTTGTCCCCTCACATCAAAACTGTCACAGCTCATTGGCTGTTTGCTCAGGTTAAACAGGGTTTGGATGGGAAACCTCAAGCATGCAGTGCTTAATGTGGTCATCTACTTAGCCGCTGCCATTCAGGAAGGTGACAAGATCACAAACCACTAGCAGAGCAGATTTATACGGAAGAAAACGATGCTACAATCACTATTTCAAAAAGTAAAAATGAAACTGAGTAATAAAATCGCGCCTAAAACCAGCACAATGATTCACCCAAGTATGTTCCTGCTCCTAGTCCTTTGATACCAAATCTGATAGCACTGAGCATTGCTGTCTACAAATCAGACCCCCAAAAATCCTGCATATGAAATGAAACCAATAAAAATATTGCTTCAAATATTCAAGAAAAAAAAAACTATATCAGCCAAAAGCTGCCTGAAAAATTGTAACTGATTGGGGGCTAGAAAAAGCTGACCTGATGATAAAGTGGGATTCACCCCAGGAAAATGAAAGGAATTTCAAGTTCCCCTCCAGGGAGGGGCTAACCTTGCCACTGAATTCAAGCAGGCTGAAAGAAACCTCTTCATGACCAGCAACATCAGTAACAAGGCGGTAAAACAGAACAGTTAAGGCATCAGATTAGATAATGTTATGCACGGTCCAACAGATCCTCAGGCCCATAGAGAAACATGATAGATGCCCCTATATGTATATATATGTGCGTATCTATATACACGCACTCGTGGCTACAGAGAGGGAAAGAGAGAAAGGCATATATTTTGTTAAGAAATCCAGATATTTGAAGCCTTAACACACAAAGCAGAGTTACAACTTCCCTCCCTTCCTCCCTCTCTCTCTCTGTTTTCGATTCATAGGAGTGCAAGAAGCAATTCTGAGGGGCACCTGAATCAAATCAAGTTTTTCATGCTCTTTAATTGTGTAAGTAGGGAGAGGAAAAAAAAAAACTGAAAAGCTGAGAAAAAATAATAAAGAGGATTGGGAGTTTGTGGGGGGCCGTTGTTTGGTTTTAAATTGAGTAAAGGGAAAGGATTCCTCCAATTGCTGGAAATGGATGGCTATCCAAAGCAGAAAGCAACAGATAAGAAAAAAATATTATGATACACTCATCTCCTAGGCACACTTCATTACTGAAATGCCAAAAATGCTGCTACTATTTGTGAACCCTATTAGTATTGAAATTGCTGGATGCAGTGAGACAGAGCAAACTTTGGCTTTCTGTGCTTTAAGCACCAAGACACCCCACGCAAAAAATATTTTTCTCCTCCATCTCTCACAAACAGCCACCGATGTTCTATGCCCTCAGAACAGCCAAAATGTTCAGTCACACTGAGGACAATCCACAAGTTCCCCCTACAGAAAAACAAGTCTCTCTGATATTAACACCTCTGTTTCACACGCGTGCTTCCCTGTGCTGATTAAATGATCAGAAACCACCTCTTTGCCTACAATCGTATCACTCACCTTCCTCTGTGCTATCAAAGCGTGATTCTTCGACATGTGGATCAGATGCTTTCCATCTTCATCCCTCCAAGTCACTTTAAACACCCACCTCCCACAAAGCTGTTGAAATCCTTGCATCCAATTCTACCCATCGCACAGCCGTCATTTTATAATGATTCACCTGATCAAAGTACTCCAGTGTAACGAAGTAGGAAGCAAACACAGAACATCAGTGCCAAGTAGGAAGAGGAAAGGTCCTCCAGTGAATACTTGTAAATACATCGTCTTGTTCAGTTACAATTTTAGTTTATCATGAGACAAAAGACAGTGTGGAAAATTTTTGCACAAGCAGAAAGTGCTAAGTTTTTACCATTTCCACTTTACAGGATTATAAGACACTCTCCTCTTAAAAGAGCAGTGCTCTCGGGAAAAATGAAGATAACTAAGTATTTCTTAAATAATGTAGTAAGTGACTTTTTCCTAGGTCCCTCATGAAAATAACCTCGTTGGAAGAGAAAGCCAGGAAGTAATATACCATCTTTAGAGACGGGCAAATGCACTTGACGTGTCTTCAAGAAGCTTAGAAAACACGTTAGTGTAACAGCAAACGTACAGTCTGGCCTAAGCATTGCTGCACGCTACTCACATTCGGTTTCCCAGGAGTCAGGGAGGCTCAGCAGATGTAGGGGTCTGACTGCTTTACTCTGTGTGTGCTATCACAACCTTGAATAGGAGAATTAAATCTCACTGACGTATTTCTGGTAGTTCACACTCAGCATTTTTTTATTTTATAAACGTTGCCAATATTTAAGCACAAAAAAATTGTACTCTTCATCCCGCTCCCCCTAGATGCAAAAAAAGTCTTGCATCTCGAGCACGCAGTGGCGTAGGTTAAGTGTCTGCTGAATGCTTGCTGGTTGGCAACTATGATTAAGCCCTGACATCAAACCAAAACAAGAAAGATCATAGCTCGTCTCTACTAGACACGGTCTCAATCAAATGGCTGGACCTAATCCCTGTGAACATCGGCAATAATCTAATTCTGAACACAGGACTCTGTACACAGGACCACTCTCCTGAAAGAGAGAGATTTTTTTTTTCTCCCGCTATGTACAAACCTCGTGGCTGAAAAACAGCAATAGCTCTGTGTAAACTGAACCACTGCTTGTAATCTCCAAGCCCCAGCACAAATGAAAACTGCAGTGCCGTATTTTAGATGTCATCACGTGATAACTACTGGCAAACACTGACTGCTTACTGTCAACCGCAGCAGTTCAGAAAAGCCCTTTGTGCAGAAAGAGATCCAAGAGACCCTGAGCCTTTTAACGACAAGACTTGAGGAACTGTGTGTAAATAAACAATGCAAATCATTACAGGAAATGTAGGTCATTTTACATCAGTGACACTTTTCAAGCTCTGGTCCAGTGTCTCTCGTTCCTGGCCAATGAAAACTATGCTGGCTGGAAGGCTCATCGGCTATCATCTGAGTGTCAATCACAGCCTCCAGGGAACCACGTACCATTCATGCTTACACACCTTTCCCTCAAAACTGCTACTCTTTTGGTGCAGGTTTAAATATGTCATTGTGCACAGACATTATTATCCGTCTCTTCCCTTTTCTACCTTTTTTAGGGAGTCACACTCTATGTATAAATCAGACAGAATCTTGCATGGTATGTCATTAGACAGGAAAATGGGAATTCAGAAAGGTCAGGGCATGAACCTATTCATGATCCTGCTCTTGGCAATGAGCTACACAGATACATAGAAAAACTTGAAATCCCTCGCAGTTATCAGCATCAGGATAGGAGGCATTCGTAACAGAAATACAATATGTAGTGACAGACCAGATTTAATTCTTCAGTCTTTCTCATTGTTTCCATCTGCTCTTCACTCTCCTCTTTTCAATCTCTCTGCTGATCCCTTGCACTGACCTTTATTTTTAATAATCCCTTTCTGCCCTCCTTCCCCTATAACCACACCCATCCTTTGCTCTCTCAGGGGCTAATTAACACATGAACAGACACTCTGCTCTTTGCTTTCACTAGGCAGAGCAGAATCAGCAGTTATTTTGTCTTTACCTTCCCTTCTAGTGCGGCTTCACCGTTGTGCATGTGAAGAAGAAATACTATGAGCCAAGACTAGTCTCCCGTTTGACTTGCAGGTGCTCAACAGCAGCAGAAGCACAATATGTACTGTGGCACTTTTCCATCCATACAGACATATGTCATAATCTAACAATTATTATTCAAGATGGATCTTTCTAGTATGAAGAGGTTTCTGTGTATTTGTTGTTGGAGGTTGAGGTTTCCTACTTTTCCCCAGAACAGATTCATCCAAATAATTGGTTTTGCCTTGCTTTAAAAATCTTTTTCCTGCTACCTTGGCCCCTAAAGGACATCCTAAAAAAACTTTTAGGCCTCAGATTTGCTGTCACATTGAAAGACAAAGTGTAGGAGCAAACCCCCAATTATTTGGCTGTTCCCCTGACAGACAGGCAAGCACATGCACATCATTTTAGCCTACAGCTGTCCTTGCACAAGGAAGCTTCATAGAATTCAGTACTTCTGACTCCAAACATGGGCACCTTCCCCTTTATTAAACAGGGAGTCTGACCTATCTGGACACTCCTTGGAAACGTTCTAGCAATATGTCTTCATAGGTTTCAACTCTCAATTACTTTACAATAACCTGGAGGCATGACATAAAATTGCAGCCAGGAAACAGAAGATGCTTTTGCCTAGCCGTATTTATTACACTCTTTGATTACGATGGACATCACTATGTCTTCTGAGAATTAAGTATACAGACAAATGCAGATATGTCCGGGATAGTACACTCTTGCAAGAGCCAAAAAAATCTCATAATCAAGCAGTACACCTCTTAAACACTCTTTCTAAAAGCTAGATTTTTTTTTTTTTTTTACATTATAAAAGTAAAAACACTTTACTTTTTTCTTTAAAATCTTGAATGCACATAAAAAGAGAACTGGCATCTAGAACAGTAAGTAATAGCTGAAATAAAGGATTCTGGTTCATTTACAGATATATATATCTCTCTCTCTCTCCTAGTAGTCAGAATGGGACTACAGATATTCAGGTGTATGAAATATTTGTTCTAAATTGTACTTGGAACTATTGCATTGGGGTCTAAGCCTTTCAGATTAAAAAACAAAACAAACCCTTCTGTGTTAGACCACCTGTACATGGAGTTTCCCAACAGAAAAGCTGCCCTGCTTCCTGTCATAGGGGCTCTCCCATCCCCTTCTTGAAGGTGTAATCTTCCTGGGCTACTTGTATTTTCCATTTAAAATGGATACATCACCAAAGTGAAAGTGTTCTTATCTTTTTCCTCTCTTTCCCCCTTCCCTTTTTTGCTTTTCTTTTTCTTTTTTTTTTCCGAGTAAACGCTATCTAGTTTTCCCACAAAAGCCTTGTCCACCTCAAACCTTGATGATTATCACTCTGTGAGTGTGTATTTTTTATTCTTGCTCTTCCACAGTAGATGTTTCCACTCAAGATGACTCTCATTTTTGCTGATGTTAATGAGTAACCAATAAATCAGTTATTAAGAAACAAGTATAAAAATCAGAACTTCATGTTTTCCAGTATTAAATAGTGAGATTAAAAGCATACCGACAAATCTGGTCTAGCATACAGAAAAAAAACCATACTAGCAGTGGCTGTATAAGCAAACATAAGCATTTCCTCAGAATATTGATCATTAGTGGAAAACAGCTCAATAGTCGTGTTATGTCTTGCATCCTATTCATCAGCACTGGCATTCCAAGCAGACAAGCTTGATCAATATCTACCATTTGAGTTCATGGCCAGATTATTGCAAAATTGATTATGGGTAAAACTCAAGGCAATTGTTTTATGAAACATGCGTGAGCTCTGGTTTTTAAAAGCTCTCACTATTAAGCTGCAGTTAAAGAGTACAAATGGTGAGCAAACAAATCTTCCAATCATTGTGGTTAAACTGTTTTCTTTCCTGCCTCACTTCTGTCTTTGTACGACATACAGCATCGAACTGTAATCTAACCTGTGAATTCATCTCTGAAACTAAATCTTTTCTGTGATGTGATCCAATATGATAAACTGAGATTTTTTTAATAACGTCATTTTTAATGAATTATGTTTTATTTTCATTTAGATATCTAACTGTCAAATTAAGGGACTGTGAGATAATTAGAAACTGGGTTTTAAGTGTTGAAATTTGTAATCGATTTTTAATGATTGCAGCCTAGCCAACCACAGTCAGAAGCTGCATTAAGGAAAGAAAAAATTAAATTTAGTTCCATATAATTAAATGTTATTACACAGTTTTATTCCACAAAAGTTTGGGATTAAAATCAATATAGACTAACCAGAATGAAATTATTTTAAAATATTAATAATCCATGGTGGTCTGCAGAAATGTCACACTTCCTTCCCTAAAGAAGGCAATACAGAGACCTGTGTGCCCTACTCCTGGTTCCAGGGTGAAGGGGAGGATTGAGCCAAAGTTATTGCATAGGTACTAGGTACTAATGCTCAAGTCAAAAAAATCAGATTGAGAGCATGCTATCTATGTTGACAGAGAAAATGTGCATGTTTTCTTATAATATGGAATGGACAAACTTTAAAAAAAAATAATGGAGTTAACCATGCTGGTATACAGGTTCTTTTCCTCCAGCCAATACTCACACATACAGATGTAGATGTACATGTACATCATGTAGTAGCCTATTTTAAGATGAAGCGAACACATTCATCCATTGTTGCTTTAGATAATATTAATCACAGCTTAGATAATCTTAAACATAGTTCTGCATCATTATATACAGAATAGTGGAAAGCTTATTTGCACATTCAAATACAACTCTGACCTGACTATATTGATGAAGTGTTAGTGAGTCCTAGAATTCAGATATTACAGATCTCTGTGTGGAAATATTGGGCACTTCCAGTTGCCCGATGACAAAAATAATATGCTACATCAAAATCCAAAGGCATAACAAGGAAGTGGATTTGCCAAGCTTCAACAGTTTACCAATAGTATAGGACAACTGATCACAAACTACATGGCACTTAAATATCTACCAAATCCTTAGCAATCTATCTGAAATTTTTTTTTTTAAATAGAACAAGTTTATGTAAGATATCAATAAAACACATAGAGAAATGAAATCTATAATATGAGTCATATAGAAATGTAGGTATTTCCATCAATGTCACGTTTGTCAAAGGAAATATTATTAATATACTGAGGACAATTACAAAAACAGTTCCATTCATTGCAGGATCACAAACATAAACACATTCTTAAATATACTCTGCAGTAACACTCAACTCAAACTATTTTTGTCCATTCTGCATTATCATTGAAGACTATATTTCTAATTTCTGCACACATAAATCATTTGTACAAGCAACAACAGCTGTGCTGTGTGTAATATATAATTTAGATATATACCATACTGAAAATATTTTTCCTACG
Source organism: Steatornis caripensis (assembly GCA_013398225.1). Classification (NCBI taxonomy): domain Eukaryota; kingdom Metazoa; phylum Chordata; class Aves; order Caprimulgiformes; family Steatornithidae; genus Steatornis; species Steatornis caripensis. Next base: position 107,145 of record VZSC01004350.1, read on the forward strand.
TATACTTTCTCCCATTAATTCCTTACAGTGTTTATGCCTTAAAATGTTGGATATTCTTTGCTTGAATTCCCTGTACTTCCTGAACAATGCCTCACATTTCCTCACTTTGTCAATACATAGACCAGTGCACGTAACTGCTTTAGACTAGATTGTTTCACTTCAATATGTTTGGCTTACAGAACAGTTTACAGTGTGCTTAAGCCTCCAGTGTTATCTATGAAGATATTTGAGATTAAAATGTTATGAAAGTATAAACATCAATTACATATCTCATTTAAACATAACAAAAAATTTAGACTCGGGATTTCTTCTAATCCATGAGTAAAATTACTGCTGAAAACCAATTACAACCCAACGCACGCTTTATGACACTCAAATTTCTGTGGCATGTAGGAGTTCCTTATCAATGTTAAAATGTGAAGCCATTTCCACAGCACCAGGAAGCTGATTTTATGTCTGGTATAAAACAAAAAACATGTTATTTCCCCCTCAAGCATGCTAGAAAAGCAGGGCTGTCTAAAACCGTCATGTCACACACAGTCATAGGGATGCAGCAATGCTAATGTGAGCTACGTTACTGGAAGGATGACATACAATTCAGCTATAATTGACTCAAAGTAAACATCGGGCATTTGGGGGGAAAAGAAACAGGAACCATAGCTGCCATTGCCAATTGGAAAAGAAAGCCATTAACAGCCTACCTGAGACAAGCGAGACTGTGTCTTTCTCCCATGAGACAACAGTGATGTATGCCTCCACAGAGGAGGGGATAATGCACTTGAACACTGCTACATTGCCTCTCATGGCTTTCTGGTCCTCCACACGGACTGTATAGGGTTCCCGTAAAACTGAAGAAAGAAGAAGATGTCTCATTAAACAAGCTGGAATCACAACTCCCATCCACTTCCTTGGTTAGCCTTGCAAAACTCCCACAAAAACGTTACTCGGGTTGTGAATTCTTTTGTCTCAGTAAATGATACAGTTTTGAAAGGCCGATTGCAAATTAATATGAAAACATATCCAGATCTTTTTGTTTCCTCAAAATCTGCATTTCATTGTATTTCTGTGTTCTTCCCCTACCAAATTCTAAGGGCAAGCAGAAAGACTTTTGTAAGAACTGCATATTTGTATGGGTAATGGTGTTATGTCTTCTGATACTCGCCTAGTTTCTCATGCCACGTTTACCATCACAAAGTGTTTTCTGCTCTATCAAAGAGTACGAAGTACATACAAGTCCTAGACATTCAGATGGTAGAAGAGGTCAGTGTCATTTAGGATTTCGAGGAATCGAAGGAGAAAAATCAATGGTGGTGACAACCACAGAAATAGCAAGGGGTCTCAGACATGCAGAGAAATCATAGTAGGTAAGGGCCACATTAAATTGACCAGCACTGAAAGAAACAGGTTAATGGTAACAAAACAGAAAACATGATTCAGAGTTGTCTTGGTTTCACCCCAATGCAGTACTCCACCCCATAAACATTATGCTCAGAATAAAGGTGAGGGATCACAAGGGTCACTCCCTCTTCCCTTCATGGCCAGGGCACTGATGGGCTCTAATGGCCCTAAGCAGCTTCACCTCATGCATCCACCCACACCTATGGCCCAGGAGCCTATTTAAGCCCAGTACAGGACTGTTAGTGGGGGCTGGTGATGGTGCAGGGTGCTGCTCTCCAACTCTACCCACCGAGGAGGACTCTACCCGATTATTCTGCTTTTGATCCTGAATCCAGCTTCTGCCTGCTGCTGAGTACGGCCTGGGACTTTCCTGGGGTGTGTCCCACAGTGTCCGGGTGACATATTTGTCATTGATCATGGGGGGAGCTTGATATCAGGTTTGTGCATATTTTTTCCCTATTATTATAATACACAATCCTTGTAGTTAGATTAAAGCTGGTTTTAACCTTTCCAACCCATAAGTCTCTTTCCCTTTTCTCTTTCCCCTCCATTTTAGGAAGGGAGGGAGTTAACAAAGAGCGTCTGTCATTCATTTAATAGCCAGCCCAGCTATAAACCGTGACAAGAGTTGTATTAAAAAGCAGCACGGGGGCACTTAGATCCCAGATATGATTTGTCTGGCACCTGGAAGAATTAATTTAATGGACAAAGAGAAAAAAGAACAATTGGAGAAATCCTTCACACCAAGCTAAAAATGCTGGGACGAGACAAAGTTGCATTGGGTAAGAGAATGGAAAGAAGAGCATGGAAAAAAAAGCCAACATACTTATATGTCTTGAGGTGGCAAAGTTCTGTATCTTGAAGTGACAGTTTCAACGAAAATAGGGATGAATGTATTGGAAAAGGGCGTGTGTGTTTGAGGCATGCATATGCCTGAGGGTAAAAGTTATTTGGAAGAACAACCCCAGTGCAGCAGTGTAACCAAGTCAGCAATGCTGAATCACCACATTACAGTGACATTTCTTGCCTACATATCCTGCCCACAAACATATACCAAACTCTACCAATTACATTTAACCACATTGATTCTAGCCTGAAGAGTCAGTAAAGCCTTTGCAGTTTACAAAAGTATTTGTCCACACAAAGAACACTGGAATTTCTAAGAGAATGGGCAGAGCTGTGTTAGTCTCTGCATGACTGTACTATGATTGGATGCTCTGCTGATTGCTTCTGTATTCCCAGGAATTGTTGTTGGAGGGTACTGGAAGGAGGAGGAGATGGAGAAGAGAGATNATAAACCGTGACAAGAGTTGTATTAAAAAGCAGCACGGGGGCACTTAGATCCCAGATATGATTTGTCTGGCACCTGGAAGAATTAATTTAATGGACAAAGAGAAAAAAGAACAATTGGAGAAATCCTTCACACCAAGCTAAAAATGCTGGGACGAGACAAAGTTGCATTGGGTAAGAGAATGGAAAGAAGAGCATGGAAAAAAAAGCCAACATACTTATATGTCTTGAGGTGGCAAAGTTCTGTATCTTGAAGTGACAGTTTCAACGAAAATAGGGATGAATGTATTGGAAAAGGGCGTGTGTGTTTGAGGCATGCATATGCCTGAGGGTAAAAGTTATTTGGAAGAACAACCCCAGTGCAGCAGTGTAACCAAGTCAGCAATGCTGAATCACCACATTACAGTGACATTTCTTGCCTACATATCCTGCCCACAAACATATACCAAACTCTACCAATTACATTTAACCACATTGATTCTAGCCTGAAGAGTCAGTAAAGCCTTTGCAGTTTACAAAAGTATTTGTCCACACAAAGAACACTGGAATTTCTAAGAGAATGGGCAGAGCTGTGTTAGTCTCTGCATGACTGTACTATGATTGGATGCTCTGCTGATTGCTTCTGTATTCCCAGGAATTGTTGTTGGAGGGTACTGGAAGGAGGAGGAGATGGAGAAGAGAGATCAGAAAATGACAGCTCTGACACAAAATATCAGTTCATATGAAGGAAGGGGACTTGTTTATCTTGTTATACAAACCTCAGATTAACGGAGAAATTTATTCATATGGCAAAATGACTGAATCAGAGTAAAAGGCTAAAAAAGGGAAGGAAAAGAGGTAAAAGGCGAATTTCTGATTTGGCTGAAAAGAGTTGTTAGCTTGTGAATCAAGCAGCTACAGACATGTACTGCAAAGCCTTCTTTCAGGTCCTTCTTCCATTTGCAAGGCTTATTTCTCAAGCAGACGAGGAAGACTTCTTTTGCAGTTCCACGGATAAGTGGGTCAATGCTGAGCAATGGACATAGCTGCATCCTGTCATCCATATCATATGCTTTTACAACTAAATGAACACCAGTTCAGAGCCTTAGTTAGGAACAAGCTAACTATAACTTAGCTAGTTGCAAGTTTTAGCCTCTTCTGCATCACCATGTTAGCTTATCCAAGAAACAGAAAAACTGGAAACTAATACTGGAAAAACTGTTGCCCAGAAGATACTCTCAACTGAGCATCATTAACAAATCCACAAAGCACAAAAAAACCCCGTTCTCTCTAAACATAATTCTGCCAGACAACTTGTCCACAAATCCATTAAAGTAAAACCAAAAGCACAAATCCCAGAACTGAGTTCCAAACAAAGATGATTACTATGTATTCTTATGACTCTCTGCTTTCCAAACTTTTTTGATCTGTGGACAACTGAATATTTTCAGAAGAAAAATGGACAGTTATAGAAATTCTGCGTATATGTAACATGGGAACTTGTTTCTATGAGTCACTTCTTGTGCAAGAAAACTCACTTTTCTAGACTAAGGTAATAAGACACATGAAATTCACGGAAACATGTTTTCTACTCTTGCCTTCTAACTGTCTACAAATTACAGATCTCTGAATGTTAATTTATAGTTAATAAAAAGACAACACCTTCTCTTACTTAAAGAAAGAGTCACAGACAAATCTACTTGCTAACTGTTCACAGTTTTCCCTACATAACTCCTTGTGAGGGCATATCTCCAAAGGAAAGTTACGTCCCTTCTGAGTAAAGACAAGCATAGATCCACCAACAAAGAGGTTATGAGGATTTACATTAGCCAAGGGTCAGCTCCCAGACTAGCTTTTCCTTGTTTGTTTGTTTGAATATTTTAATTAACTGAAGTGAGTAGACAAAACCTTCAAAAACTATACAATCATGTGTTTATGTGTTGTAACAAAAGGCTTAATTTTGATTCCACTCTAATTCTCCACTGGCTGACCCAGTCTGTGCACAGACAGTATAGAAAACAGATGCAAAACCATTATGCTCATTTGCATATTTTGGCTTAACTAGAAAGCGCTGTCTATGGATCAAGTGTGATGTTGCTGAATCACTACACAGGACACAAGTTTTTCTCTTAAAAAAAGCACAACTGAATACAAGCAAATGAGAAAGGATGTGATTAGGCAAGCATTCCTCTTTTCTTCCAGTCCCGGTACAAAATCCAAAGACTACATCTTTTTCTCTCGCAGCTCTTTAACGAGTAAGTATGGTCTGATTAATGATTTCATTATCGGTTCATTTTTCCTTATACTTGTGGAGAAGCTCAAGTGATTATGATCTTTGGAAAACCAGCTTTTCTCCACCAAAACTAATCATATCAGGAAGGAGAGGGAAGAACCTACTATTTTACTTAATATTGTGAAGAGTTCAGAGGTTACACTTCTGGCCTATTTCCTTTGATTGAGAGCTGCTGCTACTCTTTGTCTGAAATACCCAAGTTTCCTCCCTCCTCAAGCCCATTCGAACCCAATAAAAGGCTGTACTTACCGGCCTTAATGTGAACATCCTGACTTCTGATTTTCCCTGAAGGATTTTCAGCTGTGCAATAGTAAGTGTTATCATGGATTAAGTTATTAAAGCTTGAAGGAGGGAAGGGGAAAATTTGGAGAGTGCCATTGGGGTGGACGTGGCGGATCCCTGGGACATCGTAGATCTCCTCGCCCGTTGCTAGGTACCATCTGAGCGTCACAGGGGGGATCCCTGCTGCTGGACAGGGTACCAATGTCCCTGTGGTGCTAGCAAACACTACCTCTTGCAGAGATGCATTGACAAAATATAGACTGGCATGTAGATCTTCACTGAAAACTGCAAGACAAAAAAGAAGAAGAACAGACCTTGAAAACCTAAGAAATTTGAGCTACACACAAAATTTGACTGTACCTAGGGAAGATAATCAAAACATCCAGATCCTAATGCAAGCTCTAATAACATGTTTCTCATTTTAAAAGAAAATATCACCAGATTAAACACACTAAGTAGTTTACATTGAAAAATTAAATGGGAAATCCCTTTATTTGTAGTGTAAACCGAAGCAGATCTGATCATTTCTGCATTTGCTGATACAACATTCTTTGTAAGGCCAGCAAAAATCCAGCAGTAATCTACTTCCATGAAATGTCTAGCAACTAAATTTCTGCCTAGAATACGGGTAGTTTCTGTGAGCATTTATAAATTCAATTTTACAGTCTTTCCATGGCAAAATGATTTATAAAGTAATAAAAAGAACTAAGCAAACAATGAAAAAAACCCCATAATTTCTTAATAGAATACATACCTATACTTAATACAGATATAACTTAATAAATACATTACATAATTTTGTCAGGTCTTTCTAACAAAGACCTATAAACCTAAGTATGAAATATGCATATAGTAATATTGGTTCTGCCATCCATGTAACTATAGTCCCCCTCACAACCTTAAACTGCAGATTCTGTAACACTGAAAAAAAATCAGCGTTGGTCAGAGCAAAAAATTAGCCCTCATTCTTCTGATCACTTCTGCCATGGGCTATTCAGCTATTACCTGGAGGGCTTGAAGGCTCCAGGTGACTTGAAGCTTCCTCAACATTCCCTCCAAAATACCTTCCTAACCCTCTCTGTCTGAGGGCATATCAGCATAAGGGATTATTTTTGTTTTCCAGTAAACAGTAGGAGACATTACCAACACCACCACTCTGCTGTACGTTTCCATATACTGCTTACTTGTAAAAACCTTGCCAATTATGCTTGACACAAACACAGAAACTTGCATATTTCACTGTATCTTGAATGCAGTAGCTTGTGACATGATTTCCTAAAGCAAATCTGGAAAGGAGCAAATCTTTGAAAAGGTGACCATAGTGCATCAGGCCCAACTGAGCACTGATTAGATATTTTCAAGGTTAGCCTTCGTTTCACAAAATAGATGCTAACATCCTGCAGAAATAACTTGCAATCCCAATGCTAAGTCATGAAGCGCCATGTCTACCTCTGCCACTTAGTTTTACAGTAGCTTGGAGCACAAAATGGACTTTTTTTCCTTCTCTCTTTTGACAATTTGAGGAGATATCAGGTGAAAAGATATTATCTTCTAAATAGCATCTTGGTATTGACCATCAGGAGAGACCACCTCAAAAGAGGGCGAAACTGGCTCTGGGAATCCCTAGGAAGAAAAACAAGAAAGGCCCTCCTAAAGAAAAAGGGAGAGATGTCTCGCATGCAGGAGGCAGCCAGACAAATGAGCATCACAGAGCAGGATGAAAGGCCCTTGGAGATTCAGAAAAAAGAAGTTTCAAGCAGTGAAGGTGACAAGTCCCTGCATGTAGATGAGACAGGTGCTAGTACAGAATAAAGTCCTTTGCAAGAAACAAATTCCTCCTAATTGGTGCAGCCCTAGGAGAAACTTGGGTATCTGCAAGAAAAAATAGGCATAATAGGGCTAAACACAGGAAGAAACAGGGCTGAATAAGATGGTGCCACTTTTACATAATCACATGTCTAATTATAGTTGTACTTTGAAGCAGAGAACAGTATTGTTGGTAACATAATAGAGAACTAAAAAAAAAATTGGCATTGTTCATCTGCTGTACAAGCTATTCTCTACAAATACAAGTGAAACAATCAACAGGGCATTTGAATTTCCATTGGCCAACAAGACATTCACGTAGAAGTAATAAATATAGTTCACATTTGCCAACTTTTATTATGCTATACTGCTTCTTAACAGACATTCACTTAAAAATGGTAGATTTGCGAGTCGAGAATAAAGAGATGAATACCAAATTGCAAATGCCATAAAAACAGAGAATATCAGGAACTGCGTTTGACACTTCCATAGAATCTAACTTTCTAATCAAAATGCAGCACAGCTGAACTAGAGACTCATACTAGCAGCACATAACAATGAATTTTTCCAGCTGCTTTGTATCCCCTGTAGAAGCTTTCACTACTTTTGACAAACTTTCCATCCATCAGCCTATACAATAGAGCTTCATTTTAAAACAGCATCTGGTACACATTCATCTTAATGGCAGACACAAACACACTGAGATCCCTGGAAAATAATTGCAGTGCTATAATACACACACACATACACAATGCTGACAATCCAGATGCATTTTGTGGCGGAAAACAATGTGTAAGCTACTTGGTTACATTCTACAACAAAAATAGGATTTCAGAATCTTTTTTAATAAAAGATATTTCTGTGCAATGTTCCTTAGGAAGAGAGCGATTAGCTGAATAACAGAACAAGTGATATATCAAAACCTAATTGAAACTGAGACAAGTCAAAGACAATATGTAATCATACGTTACTTAACGGCAAAATATGATCCAACTAAACACCATATTTTACAAAAAGCAGAAACAAGCTCAGACTAAAAGTTGCAAGGGAGAGCAGTAGGGAAAGCTGATGAAAATCATCGATAGATATTCTGTCTCCAGAACATCGGCTAAAATTGCAAGGGCCCAAGCAAACAGGCACAGGCCTGCCCCGACAGCCTGCTCTGCAGGAATGGACCTCTACAACGCCTCTAAGCCAGAACTGATATGGCTTGCAGTTGAGTCTGACTGTGTTTGGCCTGGACAGAGATGACATCAGCATTTTCAAGACATGACATCAGTTAGCAGTCCAAGGGAAGGAAAGGCAAAGATTCCTCCTGAATGAGATTTATTTTTTACTGAAACGAATAATACTTGAGGGAAACGGGAGCAAGCCGGCATCTCAGCAGCACCTCAGGGGACTCTCCAACTGAAACTACAAGGTGAGAAGCAGCCGGCACCTGCAAGCACAGATCAACAGACACAGGGGAAGGAGGGAAGGAGGGAAGGAGGGAAGGAGGGAAGGAGGGAAGGAGGGAAACATTTTTTTTGCAAGTTTAGTCAAAATTTCTTAGACTCAACTACTTGAAGCGGTAAGGGGAACTGCCAAAGTATAATAGCCAAACAAATTTCTCCTGGTTTTCAGGGGAGACAGCGCTGCTGCATTGTGCCTAGTAAAGTGCTGAATATGTCAGCCAGATACAAAATTTCTTTTAGCACTTGAGAAATCTCCTGTCAAATAACCTGGCTTATCTCACGACAAGCTGGTCAGTGGGGCTGCAACTCAATCGCATGCAGAAACAGAAAGTGAGACTGAGCACTGTACAGCCAGTCTGGGTAGATGTAACCAGACTGGACAAAGATCAGTTACAAAGATCTAGGCCAGGCTTTACATTTACTTTATCTGGACCTGTTGGCATAGCTAAGAGTAGACTTGCTTTTTTGGTTTGTACAGAGGTGACTTTTACTCTCTTCTGTATGTCACTCCCTCCTCCAGGTCTCCAGGGTGCTGTAACTCCTACATACATACATGTTGTGCACTTGAAGGTCTTGTATAAGGGCCTAGAAAATAACACTTCTGATATTTCTGCCTATAAAGGTGTCATTTGTCAAGGCTTCTTTTTATATTACACAAGACAAAACTGGCTTAAACCTGTGCTTCACAAGCCTCCTTTTTAATGGGCAGAATGAGATGTTGCTAAGACATAAGAGAGAAGATGCTACATTTAAACCACTATACTAGATCAGACTTGGACTTGCTCCGTGTAGGATCTTGCGCGCTGGAGGGATCAGCATCAGCTGCAACAAAGAGATGAAAGAAGAGATGCAAAAGCAAACCGTGAAACTATCTGTCCAAGGGAGATCCTCTTCTTCCCTTCTCCACCATTCTGTACATCGCTCTTTGGACTGCTTTACCTTTAAGAACCGTTACTGTAAGGATTCCAAAAAGTGAAAACTTTGACAGAGTTTGCATGTAACATAAGAAAAATTTGTATCTGTTCAACTTGGTGACAGAATGCGATGCACAGGCTTGGTGTTGTGCATTTCCTTTTCATCATATTCTCCTTCATGTTTTAGTAAGTTTAAATAACACGTTTGAGAGTTTTGAAGCTAGCTTTTTGTGTCTCACATTATTCCAAAACTTTCTTTCCATATTCTGCAATTGACCACTTAAAGCCCCGGTTTTAACTCCAGTTCTTGAAAGAACTGAAATACCTTTGGGCAATAGACAACTCAACATATTGGAAAATATTAATAAAATGTCTCTGAACAATTAATTGATACTTACATTTAAATTGCCTTCCCTGTCCTTTTCAAAGGCTAGATACTATTCCTGTAATGCCTATGCAAGGGAAAATTTTAGTTCCAAATGAATAACAATTTGAAAACAAAGGGCAAATTATTTTTCAATGCTTTGATTAATCAAAGATATCATGAAATATTTATACAGATAAAATAAAAGATATGAATCAAAGTGGAAGTCTGGAGCAGAGAGACCACTGAGATTATCTAGATAAAATAAAAATCAAAGTAGAAAAGACAAATTATGTAATTAAGCAGTTGACTGCTCTCCTGTACTACAGTAGGTTTATAGCAACAGTCTTAACTGTCTTACAGTGGAACGTCAGGTTTATTAAAAATAAAAATAGACGGTATAGAATCACATCTAAACTTTGCCTCTGTTAGAAATCCATAATCCAAGAACATCTCTTTTTCAGAAACCTCCTTCCTGGTGCTGACTCTTGCAGTCTGCGCTTGTAATGGTAGATGCCTGGGACTGCTTTGTACCATGATGGAACAACACGCTCCAACAAAGCTGACAGTTGGGAAAGTTTGCTGCTGGCATATTCTCAGCCACGTAAAGCAGGTGCAAAGCAGGATAAGATCCAGTCCCTTGAGCAGTTAAGTGACAAGGAACCCAAATAGTCTCATCAATGCATCAAGCTCCAATCAAAGTTTTAAGAAAAGCAGAAAAATATTGACACCTCTGTGCCTTCTGGAGGATGCCTTTTCCTGAGAGACCCCAGGTATTGTGCCTAGGTTAGGACAGCAGATTTTCTGAGCCTCTTGCATAGCTAATATAGGACGACAAACACAGACTAAAGGCAGTTTAGGCTCCACTTTGATAGGACAAATCACTCACTTCACTTGGTCCTCAATCTCCACCACTTAGGGAGAGATTAGGACAACTCCCCATCTTTCTTGAAGACCTCAGTTAAATGCAGAAAGCTAACACAGCTGCCCCAATATTTTTAGCTTCTGAGTAGATGTTTGTTGTCTATAGTTACAGGTCCTTCTGTCCTGGATGCTGTCTGTCTGCACAAGCATTAGCCTAAAAGCATCACATCTTTTGCCAGTCATCACACCAGCAATTCCACAGCACATCTCCAGGTTTCAGAAAACTTAAAAACAAGGGGGGGTGGGGGGGTGTTTTCTTTTCATGGAGGACATGGCACATAAAAAGCAACAGTAAAATAATAGCAAAAAAGACAAAGATGTTCCCCTTCACTCCCAAAAGAGGGCAGAGGAGAAGAGGGGGGAGAGAGAGGCAGAAAAGAGAGATTATCTGCCAAAATGGAAGGAAAAGGAGGAAAAAGCTAACAGGGCTGGTGGAAGTCAGAAGGATGCTAACATTTGAGGAGGATTTTGTAAAGGAACTCCTCTGAATCACATATCTCACGAGAGATCTGGTATCAGTAAGACAAATAATCCTTTTTCATCAGCCTGAAATTAGAGTAAGAAGAGGCAAGAAAACATCATCTTGATCACAAACCTTGAAAACATATGGCTATTAGGTAGAGTTTATCCTTCCTTTGAATGCCTTTGCATTTTGTTTTATTTAAAGCTAAGAAAAAAGCATACACACCTACAGGAGAATATTCCGCTTGGCATTACTAAAATATGCATTTGCTGTTGAGAGGTTGAACTTCTCTGTGAAATTTTGGAACTCTAATACAACAAAATAATCGACAAATTTAAAGAACAGAATTTAAGCCCCATTTTCCCTATGGTCAGTGAAAAATATTGAAAACCTCATTATCAGAGGAAAATAAAATATTGATCATTCACTGTAAGGTACAAGACAAATATTTTGTAGGACAATTTAATTGAATTCATATAAAAAGCAAAAAAAAAGAAAAATCAAAACCATTTGTAAGAAATTGGCTGAAGACATCTAAACAATACATTATGTTTAAGGAAACTGAATTAATAGGAACATACACCAGGTTAACATAAACACACACAGAGAACTGATAAATGAAACATTTCAAAGTGCATTGCTGTGCCTTTTCAAACCAGTAGCAGAAGCACTACAAATGCAATCAGAAATATGCAGATTACTCAGTGCAGAACAGAGCCAGAGAAAGACAGTCTGTGTGGGTGGTAGGGTGCAATGCTAGAGAGCTATGTTGCTATCTAGGATGATTTTTATTTTTCCCCCCCCAAGATTCCATGATATATCACCATAACTGAGATTTTCTTTTTTTAAACAAAAAAGAAATAAAGGCTAGATAGGCCTTTTCATCTTTCCTCCAATATGTCTCCCCTTTGCCAAATTAAAAAAAAAAAGGGCCCTTATTTTAAAAGGAGGAAAAACTGACTAGACACCTACAAACAATAATGTTGTTATCACTACTCAATTATCAAGTAACATGCTATGCAAAGTGACCTAGAGAAATTACTTCAGCTATTGTAAAAAGATCAGAGTGATGAGGCATTACAGTAATCCATCTGTGATCATGTCTCCCTCTAGGGGTTTTATCTAATGACAAACATATACGGTTGACAATTATTACAAATTTTATTGGAGTAAGGGTTAAACGAATACTCTTTTACAATTTTGGCTTTGATTCTGACTCTGGACAGGAATTTCATATGCCTCTCTAAATCAACGAGGATTAAATATTCCTCACTATTTGAGAGGAGGGAGGGCAAAACACAACTCATGCAAGGATTAAGTTTCAGGTGGATGCAAGATAAGTAACTTCAAGAACAGGGAACAGGAAAACATGCTGGATAAAGATGCTCTGCCCAGACTCCAAAGTCTTACTAAAAGAAACTAAAAGAATGAAGAGAAAACCACACTAAAGAAAAATGATTAGAGAATGCTAAAATCAACACAACATAGTTTTAATATGGAAAACAAAATGAAATTAATTGCACAAACGATTTGATATCACAAATATAATTAACAAGCAGATGAGTATACTAAACTACTACACTAGTAAAAATAAATACAAAACCACCACTCAAACACCACCACCCATAGCAGTTGCAAGTCAGGTCAACAATGGTGTCAAGGGAAAAACATTTATTTGCTATCAGCCAGTTTGATCTCCTTGATCAACGTTACTTTCTTGCAAAGTGCTAAGAAAAGAAGAAAAAAAGCCCAGCTTTTTGTCTGCAGTTGTCATCATCTGCAAAAAGGAAGATAACTCTGCACTGGTCAGATCACAGATGTTCATGAGAACAACGGGCAGAAAAACTTTTTTGTTTCCCCCAGAAAAATGTATCTTCCAGCAGCAAATGCTGAAGTATCCATTGCTCTGACAAAACTGATTTTTCTGATACTTATTACAGAGGCCTTCAAAACAGTAAACAAGCAAAAGTGAAGAATCTTTTTCACCAATTTTTCAATTAGAAAACACTAGCTTGTCCAAATCTGAGCTTTGCACAGGTGAGCTGCTAGTCGTCATTGACAGGCTGACCTGCTGGGCTTGAAGTGAGCCCCAGCACCTGCACCGGCCTCCTTTAGCCTTAGGGGAAAGGACAGACACCCAGTGCACCTCAGAGTGGCACTTTGAAACCCAAATCTCCTATTTTGGGAAAACGTTCCTTGTTTTCTTTTTGTGGTAGCTATCAGAGACCTTGATGAAGCCAGATGACCAAGTGAATCCCGGTTGCTCCCTGCCAGGCATTCATCCTAGAGTTGACATCCAGGCGCAGTGGCAAAGTGTGCCCCAGGACAGAGGCAATGGGGAAGATGGCATCCAGGAATAAGGAGGTGAGGGCCAAATGCAGGCAGAGTTGCCTTCCCTCTGCCCCTGGACCTCCTCTTCCTCCCGTGTCCTGAGGGGAGAATGTAAGGGAACAAGAAAGTGTTGGCAATACAGCTGGGATGGAGAGCCTGGAGCAAACCTGGGACAGGCCCATTATCATTTATCTATGTCTTGCTCGTATAAAGAAAGGCTCCGAGGGAATAAGGAGAGTGTTAATTTACAAAGTGTAACATTCCCAAATTGTCCTTCACAAAGCAATTGAGTTATTCACTAACTCCACTCCAGCGGGTGCCTACTTTGAGTGGTCATCCCAGAGACTCGGCTTAGTGTATGGTAAAATAAAAATTTGAAGTAAAAAGGTTTTCTTGGATATTCGACTTTTTGATGTCAAAGCAGTCTGTAAATTGTTGTGACTGCTACTGCAGTACAGAGCAATGGGAAAGAAAATCAAAAGAAATGTATAGTTTACAGCAAGCATGGATGAGCTGGTTAGTTTTTGCACTGTATTAACGTGTATGATTGCGTAATTGGTATCATTCAGAAAGCCAGAATTCTTTCCACAGTATATAATCTCCCAATGCAGAACTGCTTCCCATGTAGCATGCTGTGTAACGATAGCCAGTATTTTAGGGCTAAACAGTATAAAGTTACAATGTGCTCACCGAAAGGAACAAAAAATTATTATGCTTTTCCAAATTGCTACTCTGATTCAATGTGCCAATGCTCAACCTTTTATTCCAAAGGGCTATTCATTTGAATCAGTTTCAAAATCAGAACACTAATGAGGATAATTAAGTACACAATTGTTTTTGCCAACAAAAAATGATCACTACATCAAAAACATGCAGTATTACATTATCATTCTCAGAGGACAGAAACTTCCATTAAATCAAAGCAGGCTTCCACAATTAAAAGAAAAAGTCCTCAGGTGAAACCATAAATAGAAGCAAAACTCATAAATGAGTTGCATCTCTGGAAGGGGGAGAAGTGTGGGTTTTGGTGGAGTGCACCATAGAGACCTGAGTGTGTGGACAAATGCTGAGTGGCAATAAATGCATGCGATGAGAGCCTTTAATCAGCTAAAAAGGAATAATCTGTTCGTGATTAAATGCTCACAATGTGTGTTCAATAATGGACTGAAAGAAAGGGTAGATATCCATGTGGGATAGGCATTTCAGTTTGGACTACAAAATACCAGAGTAAGATGTGTAGGTAAGGTTCTTTAACCTTATTTAAGCCAGTAGAGAGAACCTGAAAAACAAGGCAAATAAATAATTGTCAACTTTGGGGCAAAAAGTGCACATCTTTGCTTCTTGAAGCCAGAGCTGATGTGTAACCTCAACTCCACTCATTCCTGTCATAAAGAACACATTGCAAGAACACCTAAAGCAACCGGACAGAAATGAGAGAAGAGATGTGGATTTATTTTTTCTCACAAAAAATATTTTATGAGCAAGAGAAATAAAGATAATTAG
Source organism: Steatornis caripensis (assembly GCA_013398225.1). Classification (NCBI taxonomy): domain Eukaryota; kingdom Metazoa; phylum Chordata; class Aves; order Caprimulgiformes; family Steatornithidae; genus Steatornis; species Steatornis caripensis. Next base: position 122,146 of record VZSC01004350.1, read on the forward strand.
CTTTTTCAGAGAGTTCTGAAAAAATGAATTAATATTTGTATAGCTTTTCTTTTGACTGATTAACAAAATTATCACTTTTTCGATAAACAGAGCCATTACTTACAAGGATCTGTTGGGTGAGATCTAATAGCTTTCAGTCTGGGGCTTGTCTGCAAATGCTGCAGCTGACCTAATGCTTTCTTATAGTGTCCTGCTGGCCACCTACATCACGTTCTAATATGATAACAGAGCTTTACAGCTAAATAACAGCAATGGCTAACATACTTCTCATTGGATCCATGCAGGAAAGAGTCAAAATTTCAAAAAAGACCTCTTTCACACAAAGATGAAAGCAAAACAGATCAAAATTTTCAGTCAAAGTAATTAAGTGGCAAGATGATTTACAAAATTACATAAGGGTATATTTTAGACCAGAGCAGTCAGCTACACTGCAAGTCCCACAGTCTGATCATTTCTCTGTCATCTTTCCCACATCACAGATTAATGCTCTAATACTCACACAAGCCAGAGCCTGCAAGAGCTTTCATCTGGATGTAGAAAACAGCCAGGACACCTTTCTGGCATGAGTTTTTATTCTCTGAGTTTTCATGTAGGTGACCTCCATTTGGGGTGAGAGAGTGAGCAAGTGAGCCCTACTACCACAGTTAGTCTCCCACCAGACCAAGCAAGCCTTCTAACCACCAAGCTACAGCAAACTAGAGAAGGAAAAAAACCCAAAAACATCAAGTGATTTGTAAACTTCGATCTCTCAGTTCCGTTATTCCACATCATGGTTATTACTGAGTATCCTCAAAAGTGGCCCACAAAATCTAAGTCAGCTAATTCCTCTCATGCCCTCAAGAAGCCTCAGTAGTAACGATTACCAGTTCAGTGGGTTTCTGCATCTCCAACCTGGAAGCAATCTTTCTTATCATAGCTGGAATCTGGCTCTGTTTAAAGCTTCTGTAAATCCAAAGCAGGATTGAACATGAAGCAAGCATAGAAAGCTCTATCCCAAAACTACGAAAGGAGAGAAAGTAGAAGGAAAACAGAGGGAAAGATCTGGATGATGACCAGCTCTAGCTCACACCCCCTCCATGCTCAGCCACTTGGTGGAAAAGTATGTTCTCCTTGGATGGACTCAGCATTGGGAGAAACAATACTGCCCTGAAAGAAGGACAAGAATGGAGGTCTGGGGTTTGGCTGAGCCTGCACAGCTTCTACCCAGACACCACCAGTGAGCTCATCCAGTAACTACACATGCTCACAGGCATCAGCATACAAAGCACAAGGTTTTACTGTTAAGTCACACAGAAACATTGCTAAATACCTTGGTGTTAAAAGAAAACAGAGAAAAAATTAGGTCAAATCTTCGGTGGTATGCTATTTCCAACATAGACACCATTTTGCTCACTTGTTAGTCCGGGCTAAAGGAAAACGCAAAATCTGCCCACCAGAGCCACAGGGATAAGCAGAGCATGAGGATGAACAGAGCAACCTCTGCAGCACTGCCTGAAAAACAGAGTTCTTGCAGACACTACTAAAGAGACTAGTAGTACTAAACTCTACAGTTTCTTCTAATTAGGAAACGTTGAACAAAACCTGTAGTCTGAATGGTCCCAAGTCACTACCATCACCACTAGCACATCAAGGACAAAATGTAATGTTAGTGTGGTGCATCATTTGCATCACACATCATATAATATTGAGGTATAAGAGCATTTCCATTCAGGAAGCATTAGTTTACTGCCCTCCACCTCCCATCTGTGATGCTTTCCCTTTCATCTCAAGCTTAACAGCAAGCACTTTAACCAAGAAAGAGTCCTTATTCCACAAGTCCGCAGAAGCAGAACAAGTCAGGGCACCAGAAAATGCAGGAATGTAAAAAAATTCCTGAGTCACAGGCAAGACAATGCATACCCTTTTGAATTACTCTGAAGGGAGCAAACCTCCAGGCTCCAGAAATGGCTCTGTGGAGCAAACCCTTGCCTAAATTAGAAACCCCTTGGAGAGCACGGCCACTTGGCATTTGGACTTCCTGGTCTGCTGTACGTTTTCAAACCACTGTAGAACATGCAGCACATCTTGAGCATTTTGCTGCATTAATGCTACTTCGCAGCTGTGCTAGATTTTTCCACCCATGGGGTCAAGTTCTCAGTTTGACTCTATTCTTTCTGACAGTTTGCCTGTCATGTTAGACAATGCTGGCTTGGGCTGAGTCACTGCAACAGCTCAACTGCAAAACAGCAGGAGGCCTTCCCCATGCACCCTACACAGCACCAGCACAGGAACATGGAGTGAAGAGGGCACAGCTGCCTGTCTTGCTAGAGGAATGGCTCTCAAGTAATGCAGAGTTCCAAAAAATGGAAGAGAGGAAATAGGCGGCGGTGGGGGTGGGTGCGGTGGCGGGGAACCACAAAAACCACAAAACAGTTACTTCTGGTCAAACAGCCAGTACCAGTAGATCTATGCAGATAGCCTCACTTCCACAAAGCGAGCAGAAGTTGTACATAATACTGACTATTTTAATAATGAAATTTCTGAAAGGTTCCTGAAGTGATTTGGCCCTAGTAAGCATCAAAATAAAACCAGTACTTACGTAGACAGTAAGCAGCTCAAGTGGTACAACACAACAAGGCATAATGAAGAAAAGAAGCATCATTAGCATTTGATTATTGCCCACATTTTTCCTAAACTGCTTCTGAGATCACCATGACGGACTACTTTTTATTTAGATCTCACTAAATGAAAAGGAAGCAAAACATACTAGCATTCATGGTTACTGCAATAGAAGATTAGAGCTATGACAAATTACTGCAACCTTAATAACAAAAATGCCAAAAACAAAAATAGATTTTTCTCTCTCTCTACTTATCACTTGGAGGGAGGAAAAAAAAAAGTTGGGGGAAAACAAAGCAGATCTTAAAACAAGTTTTCAGATTTTAATTTTGCTTCTTAACAAAACCAAACAAACTATAACTTACGGAAAGCTCAGTACTTGAACAACTGCAGTCTAGTACTCTCTTTGTCATGGGTTTACTACGGAATCCATACAATATAGCATGCACAGAAAATACTAGTATTTCAAAATACACACAATCCATTAATTTCTTTTACTCAATGAGAGGTAAAATCTTAGGAAGTTGGGTTTTGCTGCAGGAGGAAAGGTTTTAAGAAGAAGAAATTAAATATATCTAAAATAAATTAAAATTACAGTATCTCTCAATTTTTATATGGCACCTAAAAAGGAGAAGAGATTTTTCCCAATATGAAAATCAGTTCTCTAAGAGTATTTTAACATTCTGAATGATCCCAAGATAACATTCAGAGTTTGGAAATTGCTAGTTTAGCATGCTAATCAGTTAAGGAGTAGAAATATATATGAAAATACTATGAAGATGGCTACAGAATGAGCATATAACAGACATTTACATTTTTGATACTCTTGACAAAATACGAGACTAGTTTGCCTTGAAGGCCTCTTTGTTTACCTGAAAAATAAGCACATGAAATGCAGAGCTGTGACTCAGAAATTCCTGGGTTCTGTTTTAGTCTCCCCATCAGGCTTCCTGTATCACAAGCCTCAAAGCCCAACAATAGCAAAATCCAGCTTTCTTTGAACTTGAGTGAAATTTGAACACTAAAATACCAGGAATGATTTGTGCTGGGCCTTTCCTGTGTTTTCCAGTGATTTAAAATATAAATAATAACGTATCATTTCCTCACTCAGTTGTATGAGAAAAAAAGTCCTTACACCTTCTTTGCAGCAAATCTCTTAGGTTTTATAACATCATTAGATAAAGTACTAATCACCATAGGTGAACTTACATATATATCTACTACTCCACTATGTAATGTCATCATCTTTACATTGCGGGCTCATTTTTCATATGCATTTCTCTTCTTCAATTACATACACTAAAACAGCTGGGCTACGGAAGGTTTTTGATAAATATATCCAAATGTATAGCAAGTCGCATCAATGACCTACAGTAAGGGAGTGACCCAAGTGAAATACTGTTTAAAACTTACACCACTAAATAACAGCAATATGTACCTCTCGCTACACTGTTGTAAGTTCAGTCTAAACAAATCTGTTCCCTTCCAGCTTCCCTAGCAGAATACTTTACAAAGACCATACCTTAAGAATAGCTGCACAGATTCATTTATTTTGTTATCACTTTCAGCAGTAGGATGACAATGTTCTACATAAATCTTAGTGAAAGGAGAAAGAATTCTTAAGCCTTCAGTTTCTTTTGAAAAATAAAATCAATACAATTTTTTGCATAACAGTAGAACAGGATCTTGTACCAAATGTCCATATACCCATCATCTATGGTCCAACGGTGGCTGATAAAGGATGTTTAGGGAAGAGTCTGTCAGAATCCATTCCTAGTGGTGACAGCTAATTTAAAGTTCAATATTACACAACCAACTAGAATCACTTTTTCTGTTTGCAGAGCAGTGTTCTGCACTCATTTTAGTCCCTATTATTTCATGATCTTTCCAACTCTTTCCAGCTCTACTTACATGCAAGTTAGGCTATCTTGAATACTGTTTCATCAGAAAACTTCAATATTGATAACATTCTTCATTTATGCATATGTTGAACAATCCATAAGCAAGCTAAGATCCTTGACAGTGTTTTCTCTCCAATATGAAAATCAATTATTTGTTTCCTATATCTTTTCTAGCCTATCATTAACCTACATGAGGACTCCTCCTACCCCATGGCATCTTTCTTTGGTACTAGTTGATGTCAGACTTTCATGAACTCTTTTTAAAGATCTAGTTATGTTATACTGACTACATTCTCCTCGTCCAGCTGCTTCGGTTCCCTCAAAAAAAGAAATTGTAATAACTTGCAAGGCATGGCTTTCCTTTGCTAAGGTGGTCAGACTCCTTTCCGCAGTACCTCTGTGTTCTAAAAACTTTGTTCTTTCTTAAGACTTGCTAGCCTGTAGTTCTCTTAGTCCTTTAGAACAACAAAAACCCCTGACACTAAGTACCCAAAGAAAATACTGTCTAAGGCAATATAAGCAAAAGCTTACAGCAGTCACCATTTCTCCAGGTAATTACACATCTATTGTTATTTACAACTCTTGAAGGAATCTCATCCATGGCCAGGGATTCATTGGCATTTAATGGATTAGTTCCTTCTAGAATTTCTGTCACTTGCAATGTCCCTGGAGACACAAGGTGCATGGAGTGATTGGGTTTCGTAGGTAAGCTTTGCAGCAAAATCTAGCACACTTACCCAGCAATGAAAAACAGCTCTGTCCTGGTTTGAGGAAAACTACAAGCTCCTGTGAAACCTACCCATTTACAGGCTGCTTAGGTCTTGAGAACTGTCAATGCAGACAGATCTTGCAACTCACTTGCAGTAGATCTGACATGTCTAGTTTTGGATCTTCCATACACCACATCTGGGACCACAGAGCAACTAGAGACTCACAATCACAACCTTAAAATATCTCTGCTGCTGCTAAGAGTGTCATAACTGAGGAACTAAGTCAAGGAGAAGGTCAGCATAGAGAATTCATGTGGCTTTTCTGCAACAGCTGTACCTCCCTAAATATTTCCTTTGTTCCTTTATCAGGTTCACCTAATATTTTATGCATAGGGTGAGCTACTTCTCAAGACCTGGTTTGATCTGCTTCACTATGAACAGACATTTCACTTGGTATGGTTTAATAACTTTTTTCTTGCATGTTGGGACTGAACACACATCGAGAAGGATGCTTCTAATACCTCTATGTACTCTCCTGCTTAACCGCATTCAGGTGGCGCGTACAGGAAATAATCCATCTAATGTCTGGCCCTTTCAGAAGTTTTTAAAATTATTTTAAATCCATTTTCTAGCATCAATTCCTTAGGGATTGAGTTGCTTTATCCGAGATGCCCATTTTCAAATACTTGGATTACTGGGAATTTTTTAAGTTCGCTATTTTTCACCTTGACTTATCACCATTTGTCCAAGATTGAAGGATTGAACATGGATGGTTTTCAAGATTTCGGAACTGGAAGACAAGTTCTCACCAATCATGTGTTGTTTCACACCTGTCAGCTCACCCTATCTTTAAGTTTCAAATCATCTGTTCCCTTGTCCTGTTTCGGTTTCTATCACACCCCAACTCACCTTTAGAGGTTTCCCTCCCCTCCTGCTAATTTTACTCCTTCCTTTCAACACCATTTTTTTTTCCAGTCCAGTTATTGAGGCTGAGCAGATGTCGTGAGAGCCAACAAGAAGAGGCTAAGTATAGAGGCCCTACTGTCCAACCTTTCATTAAAACAGTCTACTTCCAGCAAGTCTTTCCCTTTTGTTTCCTGAGTTGCTGGTATTTCTTGTAATTACAGTTACAGCCACGGCTCCTACATCCTATGCAAGACCAGGACAAAAGCAGGGAGGAAGCACCTTCCCTGCAAGCTCCCAACCACAGCATGTATCTTTCACCCCATCAGCTTCATGGACAGCATTCAAATTGGCACAATCAAGCTAACCCTAACAAGCTGCAAATACACCTTTATATTCATCAGTCACATTAAATCATAATATTTAAGGCTTAATAAAATGACTGTATGTGGCAAAATAGCTTCTCCCACACACACTCCCGCTCCTAATCAGTGCTAATTAAGTATCTGCATCATATAAATTGACAGCAATGTAGATTCTGAAGCAGAGTTTAAAGTGTAAATAATGATGAGATAAAAGAGATCTTTTGAGCAAAATCAAAGTATCAAGTAGTCATTATGTATAATCACTATCACAATTTAATGACATTTTGTACTGGAACAGGAATATGAACAGGAATTAAAGTGCCTAATATATTTCTCTTTTTTTCCTTTTTTTTTTTAACCATATGTTTGTCTCAACTGGTTAACCAAAGATCAGCCTTCACTTGTATCTTCAGCAGGTCAATCTGGCACAAACACAGTATCCAAGCCAACTGCAGTAGCAAAGGACATGAGGTGTAAAGAGGCCATGTTGTAGCAAAGATTCTAATATTTATCTTTTTAAACTTTCTGTATCTGTAAGTAACAAAGTTAAGACTGGAAAGCCACAATAGGAGTCTGCTATCCCATCATACAACTAAATTCACACCTAATACATAGGGGTAACCACAAGTAGATGTGACAGAGTAATACACAAACCCTGATTAAAGAGGTAAAGGGGAGGCAGATGAAGGAAGACGACGACTCCTTTGTTCCCATAGACCTGATAAGCAGCAAATCATGACAGAGTAGAAGAAAGCAAGGAGAAATTCTATCTGTTTTTCAACTCCCTGTAAATTTCTTAATGCTTTTATTTTATGACCACTTCAAAGGATAATTCTTAAAAGAATCTCTTTTGTCCAGCATCACAACCTTAGCAGGCAGTAGGTTTGCAACCATCAGTAAGTTCATTGACTTGAACAAGTTTCTCGATAGCAAATATTTCTATGACTAGCATCTCCCAGGGCATCAAGTTCTAGAAGTGGTGTCACTAATATTTCAATATAACATCAAGAAAGCAGAATGAAAAGAACAAAGTAAATAATGAGGAAAAGTAAATATGAGAAAAGGCTGATAGACCTGGGTCTGTTCAGCCTGGAGAAGACTGAAAGGGGATCTGACCAATGCTTATCAATATCTAAAGAGTGGGTGTCAACAGGATGGGGCCAGATTCTTTTTGGTGGTGCCCAGCGACAGGACAAGGGACAATGGGCACAAACCAGATCACAGCCAGTTCCACCTGAACATGAGGAAGAACTTCTTTACTGTGAGGGTGACAGAGCACTGGCACAGGCTGCCCAGGGAGACTGTGGAGTCTCCTTCTC
>VZSC01004350.1:130371-167154 GCA_013398225.1 Steatornis caripensis
CAGGGCAGAGTAGAGGGGGAGGATCACCTCCCTCGACCTGCTGGCCACACTCTTCTTAATGCACCCTAGGATGCCATTGGCCTTCCTGGCTGCAAGGGCACACTGCTGGCTCATGGTGAGCCTGTTGTCCACCAGCACTCCCAGGTCCTTCTCCGCAGAGCTGCTCTCCAGCAAGTCAACCCCCAGCCTGTACTGGCACATGGGGTTGTTCCTCCCCAGCTGTAAGACCCTACACTTGCCCAATCAGAAAACGCTTAATTTAATCTTTAGAAATACCAGACTGTACAGCAGCACCAGTTGAGTTCAGAGCATAGACTAATACCACAAGTATCCCTAGGGTCTATTTGCATGTCCTAATACAGACCTCTTGATGTACAAGAATACATGAGTCAGTCACCTCAATTTTGAGGGTCACTCCAGAGAAATTTTTTTCATCTCTCCTCTCTTCACCCAGATTTTTCAGAAATTTCCACTTTCTCACATATCTTAAAATGGGAAGGTGTGAAAATTGGAATGCCTTTATCTCCCCTGAAAAGTGATGTTTCTTGAAACAGGTAATACCTCTATTCCACCATTCTGGGAATGGTAACATGAACGGTGAGAAGGTATCCGGCATTATTGGTTATGGTCAACCTTAAGCCATTTCCTTGCATGAACTGAAAACACAGATAAGCTGATCGGTAAATTAGGAAAGGAAGAAATCATAATATTCTCCCTTAGTGACAGATTTTTGCAGAAAGAGTTAAAAAAACCCCAAACAACCAAACACAAAAAACAGAAGAAAGAAAAATACTTAAATTTCCTAATTAAAAAGTCTGGCATTTTTCACTTTGCTGTATCACCTGCAAAGGTGTATACTCCAANGTTGCAGAAAGAGTTAAAAAAATCCCAAACAACCAAACGCAAAAAACAGAAGAAAGAAAAATACTTAAATTTCCTAATTAAAAAGTCTGGCATTTTTCACTTTGCTGTATCACCTGCAAAGGTGTATACTCCAAACACCTGTTACATTAAAACAGGCAAATTAATGGCCAAAAGTACAATGCTTGGCAACACAAGGATTATTTTGCTAGATTAGACTAATGGCGCACCTGCACTGCCGCATGGTTGGAGATGACAGTGCAAGAAGCCACAGACATACAGGTGCATAATCATCACTCCCCCACAAAGGCCTTAACCTTATTTTCTTCTCTGTATTTAAACCACAGGAGAATTGAAAGTTTATATTCCCTCCATAATTTGTTTGCATTAGCCACAACAGCCTGGGATATTCTGGCTACCAGTAGAGAATTTCCATCCTTCTTTTGTTGTTCTAAGGTTTCTAGCTTCAAAATAAAATAAAATAAAATAAATGCCACCCAACTAAACCCGTACTCTATGTACTTCGCATCCAGATTCATCCAATTTAAAATACTCTCAATTAAACATTCCCAGCTAAATTGTCAGGCAGTATAGGTATAAACAGCTAGTTTAACAATCTTTTCAGCAAAATTCTGAACATTTTGGTTTGCTTTATTATTCCATAGTGAAACTGAACACTTGGCTTAAGCCTGTACCTATTTTTAATGGTCTGTTTTTACTCTCCCATTGATCTGTTGTCATGTTTAATCAAGATGACAAAAAAAGAGTAGCAAGTAGGGCAACCTTCAAGTACTGCACATTTAATTACATGAAGGACTGGGTTGGGAGGAAGGGGATAAATTGACCTTTGTATCAGTTTTCATGAGCTTAGGTGTCCTTTTCAGCCTCCCAGAATGTTAACCCTGAAAGTGGGGAAATAAAGTGATTCTACGTTTGAATTAAACAAAAGGCCAGCCTGGGGAACAGCCTTTCTTTTGCATATGATTTTCTTCAGAATATTATTATCCAATAAAAAACAGAATAAAAAATTGAGAATACAGGCAACTGCAGAAGGGTAGAACAAGAATAACAGTGGTGAGCAGTTAATTTTAGGTTTTTCTAGTCAATGATTCACCAACACAGCACATCCCCATCCTGAACAAGATGTGCACACACACAAATACAAGCAGTATTTTTCGTGTTCTTTAAAACATCACCACCACAACAGTAGGATGTATCATATACTTTCATTGTTCAGCGGCTATGACAGTTTCAACAGGGATTGTAAAAGGGTCTTAAATTCTGTATTTCTGATCCTTAAGAAGATTGGAAATAACCTTCTTTCTTCCAGATTCCAGTCCTTGGGATCTCTATGCTGTGCATATATATTTCACTAGTAAGAAAACATGACTGATCTGGTGGGAAAAAGGCAAGGAAATCCTGCTACACAGATCACAATCACTACACCAAACTGAGTATTTTAACTGAATGCTGCTGTTAAAAGCATAATTAGTTCCTCTCTTTCTAAAAGGATCAGCAGGAAAGTATAAATTCTGATCAGTCAATGANAAAATTCTGAACATTTTGGTTTGCTTTATTATTCCATAGTGAAACTGAACACTTGGCTTAAGCCTGTACCTATTTTTAATGGTCTGTTTTTACTCTCCCATTGATCTGTTGTCATGTTTAATCAAGATGACAAAAAAAGAGTAGCAAGTAGGGCAACCTTCAAGTACTGCACATTTAATTACATGAAGGACTGGGTTGGGAGGAAGGGGATAAATTGACCTTTGTATCAGTTTTCATGAGCTTAGGTGTCCTTTTCAGCCTCCCAGAATGTTAACCCTGAAAGTGGGGAAATAAAGTGATTCTACGTTTGAATTAAACAAAAGGCCAGCCTGGGGAACAGCCTTTCTTTTGCATATGATTTTCTTCAGAATATTATTATCCAATAAAAAACAGAATAAAAAATTGAGAATACAGGCAACTGCAGAAGGGTAGAACAAGAATAACAGTGGTGAGCAGTTAATTTTAGGTTTTTCTAGTCAATGATTCACCAACACAGCACATCCCCATCCTGAACAAGATGTGCACACACACAAATACAAGCAGTATTTTTCGTGTTCTTTAAAACATCACCACCACAACAGTAGGATGTATCATATACTTTCATTGTTCAGCAGCTATGACAGTTTCAACAGGGATTGTAAAAGGGTCTTAAATTCTGTATTTCTGATCCTTAAGAAGATTGGAAATAACCTTCTTTCTTCCAGATTCCAGTCCTTGGGATCTCTATGCTGTGCATATATATTTCACTAGTAAGAAAACATGACTGATCTGGTGGGAAAAAGGCAAGGAAATCCTGCTACACAGATCACAATCACTACACCAAACTGAGTATTTTAACTGAATGCTGCTGTTAAAAGCATAATTAGTTCCTCTCTTTCTAAAAGGATCAGCAGGAAAGTATAAATTCTGATCAGTCAATGAAACAGCATTAAGAACTGTTTTCCTGTACATCCTGCAAGCACCACCTTGGACTGCTCGCAGGACCACACTCGTATACTGGAAGGACGCCTCTGCTCCTGCAGGAAAATCCTGGGAGGATCAGGAGCTGCATGTCGTTGACATAACAACAGCCCACCGGAGAAGTATGTGTGTCCCATGTGTGACAACAGGTACTACTTACCAGACAGACTTAACGTTTCAGGGGAAAATTCCTATACAAGCTGAGTATGAGGGAACTTATCTCATGTCTTTACTCAAAGTTAAAGATCAGAGATCTCTATCAAACAAATGGAAGGCATCATTTGGTGAACTAAAAATACATAAATAAATAAAAATTTACAAGGTCAGATATACTTTGTTCTTTCCTTTCCTTACACTTTTCTTTTTTTCCTATGCATATCTAAGTCTAGTTGTTTTTGTTGATCTTGTTTTCTATTTCTGGGATCTTCTCAGGATGATTAGGAGATTTGCCCTCCATCTCCTCAGAAACCAAAGAGAGATTTTATAACCTCACCTCAGTCTTCATTTTTCACATAAATTTTTCAACCAGCTCCCCATCTTTAAAAAACAGCTCTTCTTGTTTTGTATGTCCTAAACTCTCACTCCACAATATTTTGTGGTTGTGAGCTGAGCAGGCTATATACTGAGGAAATAGGTATTTCTTCATTCCATTCAGTGTCCCCTTGTTCCTGGTTCTTAAGAAAAGGCAATCCACTTCATATTCTCTATGCAATGCGTTTTCGACACCTTTCACTTTGGTCACATCACTTCTTCAACTAAAGAACTGTAATCATATTATTGTCTCTCCCCATCACTTGGAAGTGTCCGTTTTATTTTCATTCATTTGTATTGCGTCTCTGGACTTCTTTTAGGAATTGGGTGAACCAAACTCACTGCTAGATTAATTCAGGGCACAGTGAAGTCAAGTGGGAGTTCTGCCATTGATTTCACTAGTGTTAGGCTATCATTCAGTATTTACAGTCTCATTTCTTCTTGCCATTTATTCCCACGCCCTTTTGAATATACATGCTATTTCCTCTTCTGACAGCATCCAACAGCAATCTTTCCTTCTGCTTTCAACTTCTGGGGAACAGGCAAGAACTGTTGTACACAGCACACTAAATATAGCCAGTGATCCTATCCAGTGCCACTGTCTTCTCCGAGAGCTAACAGAAGGACACACACTGCCTTAAAAAGAACAGTTTTAACTCCTTCATTTCTCCACTGTCCCTCAAGCTGCGCTAACCTACCAGCAGTAAGGAGACAAGGAAGCCCTGTGTGCACAGATAGCAGGTACCAACACTGTACATTTCCCAGGCAAGCTTCAGCCAGTTGTGCAGAGCAACAGGAACAGCAAATGCATGGTGTTAAGTAAAAGACAGACAGACATGCTCTGTTTTGCAGCAGGACTACTTGCCTGACCAGCACTGGCTTATCCAGCAGTGCCAGCTTGCCTGCCCTCCTCCCACAGCCTTGTAGGGCTCACAACAGAGGCAGGTGAGCCCCTACTCATCACGTACCCACCTCTGTTCGGTCATCATAGCTCTGTCCCACATGTGCTAGCAGAGCAGACTGCTGTGGGGATGAACACAGACAAGGAGCACAGCACCACAGATGTCCATGAGAGGACAGGGAGGTCACCCAAGCTGGGCACCCTAAGCCACTTAAAGATATCAGACAGACACTCTGGTCCAAAACTGAATTTTGGTGCCTGAAGCAGCAGGACTTAGCACACTTGAGTTTTGCCCATACTGTTGAGGAACCTCAAGGTTCCTCTACAGACCATGCTGAGAAGTTATTACACAAACATCGATGGCTGACAACTAGACAAGAGCACTCCATAGATGAGAATTGTCTGTACATACACAAACAGCTGGTAAGTAAAGAGGGGGAAGTCAAGGGTCTCAAGCATACTTCAGGTTTCTGGCTTTTGAAGACCCAGTAAATATCAACCTAATGCAAATGCAGCATTGTCTCTTTGATGCTTTCAAGTCTAAAGCCTCAGCAGCTCAGATCTCTTTGTGATTTTACAATGTAGAGTCAACATAAACTAACATTTTTCACACAAAAGAAATGTTACTTTGAAGAAATGTCTAATGCTTTTAAGACAGACATGCTAGTTTAAAAAAATGACTTTTTGCAAATAGATCAATCTTAAAGGATGTGTATTGTCTACATGGAACATGCATTTTAACTTACACATAGCATAGCTGACACTTTAATGCCTTGTTGTCGTTGACTTCCCTTTCTGAGTACACACAAACATACACTTTTACCTGGTCTTAATATCTCACTGGTTACTACTTCCTCAGTCCTATTTGGCATAATGAGGAGAAAATGCTTTGAAAACAAATGAGGGGAAGAAAATAATAAGGCTACACACATTATGCTTTTACTAACTTTAACGGCAATTAGGCAAAGAAGTGATCTGCCTATGGCGGGAATTGAGGGACTGTCAGTAGATGTGTTAAGAATACAATCAATACAATACTTGATGGACCAACATGAGATTGGGTGGGGAGGACAGAGAAAAAAAGAAAGAAAAAAAAAACCCAAACCCAACACATTTCTTGCTTCAGTTAAAGGACAGACCAATTGACCCAGGAGGTGGAGAACAGAATCTAGGCCCAGAACCTAAAAATATAAAGCAGCATTTTTATCTAGTATCAGAAAGAAACAAATACAAAGCCAAAAAACAGCAACTGGTTTTTTAAGACACTGAAGCTCACCTGGTGTTAAAGGCAGAAAGTAGCAGCTATTTTTGTGTTTCTCAACCCCCTTAGTGCATTTTCTAGTGGTTCATCTTCTAGCAGTATGCTTTTTGTGCACTGTACTTCAAGTGACACCACTCAAAAAATAAGGTCTTTCCGATGACTCCTTAAAGTCTTCCCTTAGAAATGCACAGGTAGAAATGAACTATAAAGATCAGCCTTATAGGTGAGAAAAAAAATCTGGTTTCCAAGCTGCATCTTATACGTGTAGGTAAGGGGTGACTGCATTGTTTGTAAATGAGAACTACAAAATGGAAGCAGACTGATTTTCATTTTAGTTAAGGAAATCTAAACTAGAAGTTCTAATAGACTTCTTGTCCCTTTGCCATAAACAGATTTTACTAGATAAATGGTACACTGGAAGTGAACTTTTCAGCCAAATTAGTTATTTCAGATTCACGTGCAGAGCAGTTAATAGAGTTAATGAGAAGACAGCTAACTCACCTTCCCACCTAAGACCTTCATCCTGTCCTACACAGCATCACTCAAGGAGTCACCTACAGCAACGCCTATGCCAAACTTTTCTATGGTCAAAAGGGATCATTTCCACAGACCGGTGCTAGCAGCACACGTACAATAAATGGTTTGAAGAGCAAATACATGGCTTTTCTCCTGCTTGGCACAGACTGTGCACAAGGAAGAGGTATAGGTGCCTTTCCATGCCGCACAGCACAGCGCAGCGCAGCCAGCAGCGGGATCATCACCAACAGAGCGTTCCAGTGCAGAGGCTGGAGAGATGGAGGACCACAACAGCCTCTCAACACCTTCCCCATCCAGCACCACATCCGTCCTCCTCTCAAATGTCATTGGCCCAATTGAGGAGAAAAATAATTAGTTTCACTCTACTTCCTGCTAATTACAGAGTGTATAATCTGCCAAACGATGTACATGCTCATGTTGGCTGTGGCCTGCTGCCTCCCCCTGCTATCACAGGCATACTCACTCTGAGGCAGGCAGCGAATGGCTTACCAGTGACAGCTGGCAAACCAGCCTCTGGGAATAAAACATTTTAGCACTTCATAAATTTCTAACAAGGTTTCAAATTGCTTCGGTTTCCCTCCTCTCAGCTCTGTCAGCCTAGCAAAGGAGTTGGAGGGGAAGGAGGTGAACACTAATTAAATCTACAGCAGAAAAGTACAACTAGTAAGATAGTTCATTATTTTTAATAAGTAGCAATTAGACCAAGGAAAGTTGGATTCTTCCTGTGATGCATGGGAAAAACAAAAATATATTCTTCTGCCTCAAACTTTTAACACAGGAACAAGTAAAGCTCTTTAAAGTGCAGCTGCATGATATGTTTAAACGTAATGGAAGACGACACAAAACGTACTAAAAACTTGAAGGGAACATGCAGCATAGCTGCCATTAATGTTAATGTTTCATATCACTATTCAGATGACAAATGGTTTCCAAATTCTTTCATGAAGCTGCCATCAGGATAAAAAGCTGTATTGTCATCATTATTATTGATTAGACAACATACTACATTACACTGAACATCCTGTTCATAGGAATATAGCTAGAATAAAAATAATAGGATGCAAATGGTTATTGATCATATTTATAGCTCACTACCTCACAGGCTTAAGCCAGCAACTCTCTTTTCAGTATGAATACAAAAACCAGAGGGACCAATTTAGGGGCTAAATGTCCCAGAAAACCAAATATTTATGTATTTGATAGTACAGAGAAGTTGTAAAAGGTAGATATTTTACATGGAAAAGAGGATTAAGGGAAAGAGGTAAGTAGAAATAGGTACTAGGAGAAAATAAAATAAATGTGTTTAATAGGAAATAAATACCACAGTAGAATAACAGTGCCACATTGTTAGAGCTATACCTCTTCCTTTGGCCAAAATTGACCCTTAGTACATGTCTTCTCATTTTACTAGTAGCGGGGGAAAAAGATCAAGTATCTGTGAACAGATTGATTCATTTTCATTATATTTAGCTCGGCAAAGAATGGTGCTGCTTTCAGCTTGAGAGAGGAAAAAAGAGCACATCAGACAGAAAGGTACCAAATCTGGGCTGTGTCACACATAATAGTCTTCCAGTACAGTGCAAAATCCTGCAGAAGAGAACTGAAGACAAAAAAATATCCAAACCCAAAACGAAAGCACAGTAGAGCAGATGCTTCTATTTTGTAAGAAGAAAGAATTTACCATCAGAACCACCATTGCTGTGTCCTCTTCTCAGCAGAATCTCTAAACACAGATGTCTCTTCCAGAAAAAGATATTTTCCTGAAAATACCTTTACTTTCAAAGGAAAGTTCAATATCAACAGAAAAGGCCCACTGTTAAATATTTGGGCATCTTCATTAGAAAAGGCTGAGGCACTGAATGGCTTCTTTGCCTCAGTCTTTACTGGCAAAACCAGCCTTTAGGAATCCCAAGCCCCAGAGACCAAGGGGAAAGGCTGGAGCAAGGAAGACATACCCGTGGTGGAAAAGGATCAGGTCAGGGAACATCTAAGCAAACCAGACACACATAAACCCATGGGCCCTGATGGAGTGTACCCATGAGTGCTGAGGTGACTGGCTAACCCTGCATTGTGAGGCCACACTTGATAATCTTCAACAGGTCACAGCAATAGGGAAACACAACTGAGGACTAGAGCAACGCAAATCCGACTCCTATCCTCAAGAAAGTCAAGGAGGACACAGGGAACTACAGGCCACCTAGCCTTATCTCCATCCTTGACAAGGTGATGAAGCAGCTAATCCTGGAAACCATTTCTAGACATGGAGGACAAGAAGGTGATCAGGAACCGTCAGTATGGATTTACCAAGGGGAGTTTATACTTGACCAGCCTGATAAACTTCTACAATGAAATGACTGGCCTGGTAGACAAGAGTAGAAAAGTAGATATTGTCTGGTTAGACCTCAGTAAGGCTTTCAACACTCTCTCCCATAAGATCCTCATAGAAAAGATGATGAGTTATGGGCTGGATAAGTAGACAGTGAGGTAGATTGAAAACTGGCAGAATGACTGGACACAGTGGTAATCAGTGGAACAAAGACCAGGTGGAGGCCTGCAACTAGTGGTGTATCCCAGGGGTCAATACTTGGTTCAATCCTGCTCAACAGCTTCGTCAATGATATGGGTGATGGGACAGAGCATACCCTCTGCAAGTCTGCAGATGACACAGAACTAGGGGACTTGGCTGATACACCAGAGGATCATGCTGCCATCCAGAGGGACCTTGACAGGCTGAGGAAACGGGCTGACAGGAACCTCATGCAGTTCAACACAGGGAAGTGCAAAGTCCTGCACCCGAGGAGGAACAACCTCATGCACCAGTATGTGATGGGGCCTGCTCAGCTGGAAAGTAGCTTGGTGCCTTTACTATATACAGTGCCAGAGCATCCTTTTGGGAGAAGCAGACAGCAGTGGAGGCATTCAACTAGCTTAGACCAAGTATTGCAAAAAGTTTTGGCTGAGGAAAAACTTATTCGCCATAAGTGCAACACATTTGACTCCGAGTTTAAGACAATATTCAAATTAAATTACGTTATTATGTTTCATCTGTAAATTAATTTTGCCTCCTTTTTCTTAACTCAGAAGTTCATCCACAAAAACTAAGCAATCTTTTCTTCCTCATTTCTAATTTGCTATAAAGAACTCAATTCATCTAATTTTATTCTGTTGCTGCTTCATCAGAGATAGATGCAAGCAGGAGAGTTGTTAATAAGCAGAGAAGAGACAGGGAATAAGGTGAGAGATGTAAGAGGAAGAAAGGGAGGAAAAGAAGAGGATGAAAAATGGGGCAGGGGAAAGTGAAAATGAAAATGGGGCAAGAGAACAGTTGTTATGAAAATGCATACAGTATTTCTATCACATTTTAATTCTAAAAGAGATCAGAATTCCAGACTTAGGCCAACTGAACTAAATCCAACACCTTTGCTTCACTGTCATTTCTCAGCTGTGGACCTAAGAGTCCTCCAAAAGACACCTGCTGAAAAACAAGACCACCACCAAGCACAATCTCATCACTTTGCTGTGAAAATGAATGGCAAATATATTTTAATATCACTTCTGCTCTTAGTTTGTCATCTTACCCAAGAGACTTCTCAAACAATAAATATGGAGACATTCAATGCTAAGTTGTGATGGAGAATTGGCTGCTGTGCTGTGCATTTTCTAGCTGTAGGATTTCAAGCAAAGGAGGTGCTAGTCATTTCAGCCATAGTAGTGAAAGTGCAAGTCAACAAAATCAACGAAGAAATAAGATACATTTAAAATAAAGAAACAAAACTGAGAACCATTAGCTGTTGGGACAGTGCACCAGCTGGTTACTGAACTGCTAATCACTTGGAGTCTTTAAATCAAGACTGGCTGCATATGTAAGTTGGGCCACTAATAATCAAACATTAGTTGTATGGAAGGGAAAAAATAATCCTAGAAAAAAAGAGTAGAAAAAAATTTTCAGGAAACCTAGAGCTGCTCAGGAAATAAGTCTGCTGTGTTAAGTAATGGAAGAGGCAATAACAATTTTAAAAATCACTTCTCCCAAATGACAGTATAAAGGAAAAATTTTATTTTGTTCATAAGAAAAAAAACACTCATACACAATCTTTTTTATTCTGAACTAAAAAAAATTTTGAACTTTGGTATTAAAGATGGCACAATGGAACCTGCTAACATTATTCTGAAAGCATATGTAAGAGTTCATCTGCACTCATTTCAGTTGCACTTTTAAAGTAAGTGATATAAAAGACTAGTTCAAATTTACTGAACATGTTTTTCATGTGGAAAGCTATTTTGACAAAGTTTTGTCAAATTACACCTGGAGCAAGTCTCAACAGGAAATACAATTAAGAAAAGAAAGCCATCGTATACTAGCAAGGGGGGGGAAAAAAGGACATTTTGAGTTTGCTCTAAGAAGTACAGAATTTCCTTTTCCCTCAATTTTCGCAGTTGCTAAACTAAAAAAACAAAAACAAACACCAAAAACACACGCCGCCTCACATCATGAAAGTCACCACATGAAGGTGCTCCTGCAAGGTTCATTACTGAGTTTTGAGGAGGCAAGTCCAAACTCAGTCTGCTTGAGTACCACAAACCATGAGAAGAACAACTTCAATGTCAACACTGGCAGTAACTTCCATGCATGTGAGGAGGTGGGAGTTCTCATCCTTTTTTCTCATGACAAAAGTCCATGCCCTTACGCCCTCAGAAGGGGAACCCAACCCAACCACTCCACAGGTGCCCAACTCCCAGCCTAGCCCACCAAGGTGCCTCCACATACATGCGCATGGCTAGTCCGCCACTCCAATTTATGATCCCACCTCTATGCCCATCCCGCATCATCATCAGCCTCTGAGCATAGAGGGAGGATACCCAGGCACCTCTCCTCACACCTCCATCATCCCCCGTCTACCCAGTGTCAGTCCCTGCAGCCAGCTCTGCTGGCATGCTCTGGGCCAAAGATGTGTATCTGAGTTTAGTAGACCCCCTGGGGACGGTGGAGCATCGCTATGTGCAGCAAGCACCACATTCAGCTCTCCAAATCGCCAACTCGGACACCCTTACCTGTATGCTACAGGGTAAGGAGCTGTCACCTCGTATCACTGTGCACTCTAGATGGGCACATGCCCCACTTTGGCACCTTTAGCCTAATCCAAGGGCACATGATATGTGCATCGTTTCAGCTTGCTTTGCCTCCTCTCTGTATTAAAATGAACAGGTATACAAATTGGTAACATTTTTGTTTCAGCCTGTAGATTTTACCTTCTAGAGAGATTTTGCTCCAGAGACTTTGTCTTCTTACTGATTAGAGCAAAGCCTCTTTTTGCAAGTAAGAAGTCAGCAGAGACATTACAGGTGCCAAGGCAAGCATTTGCAAGCGTTACAGTCAGCAGAGACATTACACCAGCCAAAGTTCACCTTTACCTAAATTCTCCTATCACTGGATAAGGTCACAATAAAATATTTCTGGGTCAGTCCAAAGCTTTTTCTTTATCTTGGAACACAGGCTGCTTCTAATCCCTGGTCTCATTATAGCCAACAACACATACATAGGCTCAAGTAACCTGCATTACATAACCAGAGAGATACTGTCCTAATAATTTCCTGCAGAAGCACCAAGGAAACATAACCATTAAGAATGAGCAACACACATCATCTCATCATCAGAGCAAATTAAATAGCAGGACAAATGCGTAATTGGCAATATTTTGTGTAGCGCAGCCAGAACAAAAATATAATTGTGCCACTCTTGCCTAATCCTCCAAGGGGAAATCTTCGCTAGTGCAAGCCCCATATGCAGAAGGATGACACAAGTCTGGCAGCGCTCCCACAGCAAGTTTGAATTTCATCTTTGACAGGCAGCAAGGCTGAACAGATTAACGGGTCTGTCTATGGGCTGCCTAGTTGCTGGTGCCGCCTGCGTGTGAGTGCTGGCCCACGGGGGTGCCTACCCACCCCCGGGTCCCCTCTTTGCTCCACCCCTTTACCCTCATCTCCCAGAGTGGTGTATGACAGAGCCGCATGGCCAGCACCAGCACAGTGATCAGCACAGGCCCATCTTGCAGCTCAGCCCAGAAACATCCCACCCAGCTGCTAACGCCTCTGGACACACATGTACAGCACAGCACAACTGTGTTGCTTGGTCCCACAGCCCCACACAATAGACGTTATGGGGAGGAAAGGGGAGACGAAAGGCAGCTAGCCTGGACATCTGACACTTGCTTACAGGCCAAGTAAGATCAGGGTGCTGCACCGCAGTGCTGCGTGGCTTAGTACCTCAGCTTTATTTTTATGTATATAACTTGAATTGTTCAATTGAATTTCCCAGGATGGGAAAATATTGGTGGAAGAAAGCAGTATGGCTGAGGCCAGTGCATAACAGTAACACGCACTACAGGTGTCAGTCTGAGACCAGTTATTGCACCTACATGGGAAAAAGAGAACCTGAAGGTACTTCGTGCTTGCTTTATGTGGAAACCAGTTGCTTTGCTGGTCCTGGCTTTTTAGTGTCGAAACACACATTCATTCTTTCCCTGCGTGCTTTGCCTTTCCTATGCCCTGCCCTGACGAAATTCCTCTTCACTGTATAATGTTGCATTCCATCCAGTTCTTACTGCCTATAATAATCTTTTAATTCCTCGACCTTTTCTTAACCAAAATTTTCCAGATCCCAAATCTAATTTCTTCCAAATCATTATCTGTGAAAATCAGAGTGCATTCCCATAAAAAAATACTGAAAGATCTTACCGCTAGCTGTTAAAAACACAGCAAACTCTGCTTCAGCATGCAGATTCAGGCAACAAGCTAACACCTGTAGAGAGTCTTACAAAGTTTTGCCAAACTATTAAAAAAACCCAAACACACCTAACTTTTTCTTATATTGTTCACTAAATGAAATGCAATACCAGCATCACCTACAGGTTATCAGAATAAGACTCAATGGAGTATATTTTCATCAGTTTGGGTCCACTTATGCGCAGTCTCCTTCTTAAGGGACACATTTGCCTCGTCTCCCCTGCCTTTACACCTACCAAGCTTTGGCTAAAGGGTAGGGACCAAGAATGTTTAAGCCCAGGTGAACCATTTGTGGGTTCCATAAATCTACATACCTAGGGCTTTCACCATGCCATCAAATATTAATAAATGCTTTTAGGTTATTCCAAGTGCGAAGATAAGGATTTGGAAGTATAGAACTACTAAGAGATGTTCATTTTAAAAGCTTTCATTCCAAATCTTTTATTCCACATGAATTCTTGCCACTGGAAGGGACTCAGGAATGAAATAGTACATGCCTATCTAAAACAGAAAACTGAGCAACCTTAAAAATATGTTTTATTAGCGCCTTTAAACTCAATGGGTAATTCCAGTAAAGTACAGGCCCATGGCTGAACACGGCAGATGCACAGTGATGGAAAATTTGTTACCAGGGAGAAGGACGCATATACAGCTCAAACAGAATGTCATATACAGTCACAAATATTCATACAGACAAAAGAAGCACCTACTTGTTACTGAATTTACATATAGATGTTAGAAGAGATGTTAGATAGCTTAATATGATTTACAAAATAATATTCTACCATTACACTGTTGCATTGCGAAGGTGAGATAAGTGTAACATTGTGGTATAATGAGTATATGTTATGCCTAACATCTTAGTAGAGCGTTTTAAACATGCCTATTACTTTGAATGCCCAAGTTCCACTAATCTTTGAATGACAGAATTAACATCAAAATTTATCAAAAATTTTGATTCATTTTAATGCAGGATACTGACAAATATTGCTGGAGCTACAAAGCGTCCAAAAAGAATATACACCAGTGACTTGTCTTCAAAGAATATTACAACCTTTAATATTCATTTAAGTAGAAATTACACATTCCTTCCTTATGTTAATGCTCAGTGCTAGCAATGTTTTAGAGTACTGTAGTTTACCCTAATGAACACATATATTAAGGATTGATTTTAAGGGAGATATTAATATAACATTTACTGCTATTTTAAAACCAAAGTTGAGGCACAGGAGAATGGAGAAGGATGGGGGCACGTTTCCAAGATGTAAAATGATCTTAGTAGGACAGCTTAGGAGTGATAATTTTATGACATAGTTTTAAGACATAATTTTTGTCTTGAAGAACACTTCCCTAGACTCCTGCAGTGTCTGTACCCTTTACAGCATGCAAGGAGTAGGCAGACAGAGGCTGCTGTATGTTCTCCCAGAGTACGACAAATGGTCATATCAGGGACAGTGCAACTACTGACAAGGGAACTGATGCAGCTGTAAAACTGGGAATATTTTAAGGTAAAAATCAACCACTACTTTAACATGCACTGATGAACAGCTTATGTGATTAGAATGTCAGACGATCAGCGATACAGGCAAATTTTCCACCCTATTTCCTGAGGTTATATATTCATTCCTGCACTAAAAAGGTGAGCTCCAATGCTAGAATAAGCATTGGAATCATTATAAGGGCACTGACAGATACCTTTGCAAGACAAAATGGTGTATTTACGTACTACTAAATGAAATGAGTATTTGCCTCTGCATTTTGAAACAGCTGTTTAAAAAGAAATATTAATTGATGCAAACACAAACAAAAGAGTTGAAACTTTTAGAAGGTACGATTGAAAAAAAGCAGACAACTGTTTTATCAGACAATTTTCATGTAGATTTCAATATCATATTTAACAAAATTAAATTGATTGTCAGAAGTGCCAGGCAAATCCCACACAGACCTAAAATAAAATGCTCAATGATTCATTTTTTTACTCTGCGATGCTCTTAAGAAGAAAACGCATCTAATTTTGATCAATTATGTTTGTATCAGATTTCTACTGCACAGAAGTCAATGGGGAGATATAAATACTGTCCACCTCTAAGCTTAATTACATCAGAGAGGAGCACACTGAAGAAGCAGGAAAGATGTTTAAGTTGAAGTGTAATATTGGTAGAAGAATAAAGCTGGCTGTGAAAATATTTGCAGTGGAAATTAGAAGACTGTCTTAAAGCCAAAATTAAGCAAGTTCTCTCCATGCAACCAAGAGGGACAAACGACCCAATCAGCAAATTCAAGAGGAAGGCTACATGATAATGATACGATTGCCTGCTGTCACAGAGGGTTGGAGCTGAAGAAACAGCAATTATACCTGGTTTCATGTTCTCACAAATATCATACAAGAATATGACACCAGAGTTGCAAGCGAAACAACCACACAAAAACTAACTTCTACATTTAATTCAAACTAAAGGAACCTTTTTAAAATTCAGTAAGCTCAAGGAGAAAATGTTTTGAGGGTAGGAACATAGTCCATACTAGCCTATGTACCACGTTAGCTAGATTTAAACATTTCACCAGCAGAAGACCTAAACCAGGAGTACACTGACATACATCTCTGAAGGAAAACAAAGCAAATGAACAAACAAAAGGAAACAGGCAATGAATACATTCTATCTCCAAGATCTCAAAAGGTGAATGGGGTATGGCCTATGCTGAACTTATTTCTGAATATGCAACAGCATGCAATATATATACAATAATATCCTAGACTGCAACTAGAATCTGCACAACTACTTGCTGGAAATCTGCCTGACATGTAACAGTCTCGCATCAAAGTTGTGAATAAAATTACTCGAGAGGCATTAGGAGCTCCATTCACTGCCTATGGAAGAGTCCCAAGCCAGAACAGCAAAAATAACCTCTCCAAGCATTTATACTGCTGCAGGGCCTGAAGTCAAGCACAGAAGGACTAACATACCATTCTTACGTGGTAATTGGCAGATAAGCATCTATTCTTCAGTGGAGCATGGAACAGAAATCTTGTCTATAACTTACTTTTTCTCCCGTGCAGTAATACTATCTGCCTTCCTATTAGCAACCAATGCCCTCCCTTTAGTCCAGCAGCTCCTATGGATGCAACCACTACAGACAATATTCACCTTCATCCCTTAGACAAAAGCCCAATTCAATACAATTTTACCATAGCACTCAGAGGTCATCTTACCTCTCCATAAACAGAACAGGGTTTTAAGAAAAAAAAAAAAAAAAAAAAAAAAAANGCAGTAATACTATCTGCCTTCCTATTAGCAACCAATGCCCTCCCTTTAGTCCAGCAGCTCCTATGGATGCAACCACTACAGACAATATTCACCTTCATCCCTTAGACAAAAGCCCAATTCAATACAATTTTACCATAGCACTCAGAGGTCATCTTACCTCTCCATAAACAGAACAGGGTTTTAAGAAAAAAAAAAAAAAAACAACAAACCATAATGGGGATGAAAGTTACAGCAGTGATTAGAAGTTTGGTTAAGGTCTCAAATATCTACAAGCACTCAAGGTTTTATTTATACTATGCGTGAACTACACTAAACAGATAAGGTGAGAAAATAAAAAGGTAAAATGTTCTTGTTAGTAATTTTTTTTCTGAACTTCCAAAATCTTCACATCATTCTATTTATTCCTATACCTATCCCCAGCTTTCCAAGTGCTTTGATTTAATTCGGTCAAATCCTCACCCATTCTTTTTTATCCATTCCATTTGATGTTTCTCATAGAAAATATTTTGGGCCAGACTACTCAGTTTGTATACTTGTCTCAGAACTTTTTTTTTGTCTGTTTTCTTTTTCCATCCTTGCTTTTAAGTTGCTACTCCAAATCCAGTAGGGAGTAGAAAAAATCCACAGATTATTCTGATTTCTGTCCTGATCTGTCAGTCTATCCCAGTGTTACCAGCACTGCTGTTTCTCTTTCACTCTGCTGAAAGATCTTCCTATAAAATTTAGTGATATCACAGTGTTTCTTATTCATACCAAGATTTCAACGTACAGCTACAAATCACTGGTTACACCACATTTTGAAAATACTCCACTTGGAGACTCACCATCTTAGATCTATGTGACTAGATTTGCAAGACTGATGAGCATTATTTTGTGTAAACTACCAGCTGAACCTCATTTTCAAATACAGCTAATCAGAAATTATTATTGAACCCAAGAGTGAAGAGACCAGTTCTGTAACTGGGGTACTCGCTAGGTTTGCAAACAACCCCCAGTCAGATCAAATTCATAACAAAGAGTTCAACTACATGATTGTGTCCTATATAGGTTATTCTTCAATGAAGATTTCTTTCTCCTTTATTTTTCCTCATTAATTCCCCCTCTCAAAAAAAATCTCAACCCACCCTTCCCATCATGCAATCAGAAGAATTATTATATGAGAGAAAAACTATTCCCCAGACCATCTCTTACACAATAAAAACAGCATCACATTGCAGCCTGTTGATATGCGAGCCCTTAAACAGATGACCTGAAGTGGTACTACCTCTCAAAAGATGCTTTTGCAGCTTCTCATGCACTTGCTAGTAATAGGGGCTAATATGATTGTCAGAGGACATTAAGGCAGCTGTTGAACTAGATAAACATACAGAGTAACTTACCATAAGTGGCATTTGTCTTATTAGTCAAAACCCAAAATATTTGTATCATTAACACATGATCTGAGTCTATAATACGGCCTTAGTAAAATGCTAAAATCTTAGACCTCCAAGTGACAAAATAAGCCCTTAGAATTAAAAGCCTCAATAGATCAAGTAAGAGCTGAAGGAAGCCTAACAGCAAAGAGCTTTTATTCTTTAATACTTCTTCTCCAGTACACCTTTAGCCTCAATTTAATTCTAAAACCTTGTTCCCCCCCACCCCACCCCCATTCCCTGTCTGATTCTTTTATAAGCCAAAAATTAGGCTTTCCAGATCTGCACAAAAAATGTACTTTGAATGAGGAAGGGGAAAAAAAAAATCACAATGCTTTTCCATCAAATGCTTCATCAGAAATGCATACTCACAAGCTCTTCGCAGGAAAATTCAGATTAGATGAAGGTAGGAGAGGGTTATCAAATCATTAAACATACATGCGCACATCTGGCTGGTTGAGCATCAAGACTTCTATGTACCATAAAGAGACAGTACAAGACTTAATTCAAATGGAAATTGGAATTAGCTCTCCAGTGCAAATATGGAGAGATGCAGCTGACCTCTTCAAGATGGGGGAAGAGAGAAGGAAAGACGGGAAAAGAACTCTGCTGCCTAAAGGTCATCACGCTCTATATGACAGCCACACAGAGCTGGCAGGTAACTACAGAATCTGTAGGAGGACTGATCCCTTCCAGGACAGCTGCTCATGGCCAGGCAGGATATGGCACAGTACTCAAAGGGAGACTAACCATCTAGGTTTAGGCAACTGAATCCCCAGCGTGAGGTCTACCTCAGGATGGACTGGGTAGTTCTCTGGTCCCCACTGGCTATGACTTCTGGCTGTCCACAGACTACAATCAGACCTTGTCATCTAACTAACTATCAAATGGATAGTCAACAACAGACAGACACATAAATGTCTTTTAATTTTGATCTCAGACTGACTCTCACCCCTTCCTTACTGTAGGCTTCATTTAATCAAACCACCGTATCAGCAAACGGTCTACAGAACTTCTTACTTAACTTTTTAAATATGTGATCTTAAATAAAAAGACAGAGAGAAAAAGAGCCAAACCAGTCACCCTATAGAAAATATCAGGAAATAAATTCTACCCCTCTAGAAAGCAATAGAAAAACTACTGCCTATTTATCTGGTGCTAAAATTTCATCTGAAGTACGCATCTGTATGCTGATCTCTCACTACCCTTAAGACAGTTGTATAAATAACTTCATCTTGCCTTCCTAGGTATCCTAGTTATGCATGCCTTCCTGTTCAATAATGGTCTCCGGTTGCTGCTGCTCTGATTCCATGTCTGCTAATTTTGTTCTCCTCTTGGCATTATTCCAATCGAGTTCTAATGAAATGTTTGTTTCACACGACATTCAATATATTTCACTTTCAACCATCCACAGATGTAANGATCTTAAATAAAAAGATAGAGAGAAAAAGAGCCAAACCAGTCACCCTATAGAAAATATCAGGAAATAAATTCTACCCCTCTAGAAAGCAATAGAAAAACTACTGCCTATTTATCTGGTGCTAAAATTTCATCTGAAGTACGCATCTGTATGCTGATCTCTCACTACCCTTAAGACAGTTGTATAAATAACTTCATCTTGCCTTCCTAGGTATCCTAGTTATGCATGCCTTCCTGTTCAATAATGGTCTCCGGTTGCTGCTGCTCTGATTCCATGTCTGCTAATTTTGTTCTCCTCTTGGCATTATTCCAATCGAGTTCTAATGAAATGTTTGTTTCACACGACATTCAATATATTTCACTTTCAACCATCCACAGATGTAAGCATATAATATAGTATATTATAGTATAATATACTATATATAATATACATAGTACATATATATACACTATACACATATACAGTATATGTATAATACACTATACATAATAATATATTTTGCATATACTATAGTGATAGTTCCTGGTGAACAGGAAAATTGCAGAGCAGAAACTGAAAAACAGAATGGGAGACTACTGAAAGGAAAAGCAGTAATTTGAAGAAATTAGGCCATATTTTGTGCTTGAGAAGAGAGTCATCAGCATACAGATACTACATACACATCTTTAAACTTAAGGCAAATAAATAGAAAGGCATAAAGACATAGATCTATGGAGAAATAAATATAGCCCTAACTATAGCATCCTTGAAACTATTAAAAGCAGGATATAGGAGTAGAGGTGGTAAAAAATCAGCATCGAGGATGTCAACATCATGAATTATCTTTATAGTTATAGACAACAGATTTATTTTTCAAGGTACAAGATCTTCCAGTAGAGCCAAGTGAGCACAGGTATGTTTGAGTATTAAGAGCAGTATGCAGGGTGCTATAAATGAGCAGAGGGGACACAAGCCTGCTAGTTCTATGCCCTCACCCTTAATCTGCTGATTCCCACTGCATTCATCATGACTGAGCCCAACGTAAATAGTTTCACAAGGTCAAAAATGAATGGAAAAAACCCCCATCAGTAATACCAAGGAGCCAGTTAGGGCCAGAAGAGAAGAATGAATCATTTTCCGTTACTCTTGAGGAAATGGGATATTATAATTAATGGGAAAAAACGCATCTATTTCATGCATACAACATGAATGCTAAGGGAACCAAGACATTTTTGACAAATTGGTCATCGCACACAACATAATTATTAATTCATAAGTTAAAAATACATTCTGTTATCCTATCAAAGGAAAGTTTGCTGGCTTTTGTCTCTCTCAGCAATCTTTTCTTTTTTTTATCATCCAAGCTGTAAAAAAAAACCAAACTCACATTTTTGAAGGAAAATCATAAAGGGCTTCACATCCATCTTGAACGATCATGCCTCTCTGCATTTCAGATTGAGTTGAATTTTCTAATTGAAATGATTTTTCATGAGTTAAACTATAAAGGAGAAATAAGTGATACATTTAAATTATTTATTCATCTTATTTATAATTAACTAGGTTTTTCTCTGTGCACAGTCAGGCTATACTAGAATGTTTGATTTTTAAAACCTTCTCTATCATCAGGCAACAATGGATGACTGCTTTTCTCATGTCACTCTTGTTTTAGTTTGCTCTAGAGATTCAGACAACTCCCATTCACATCTTGGTCAACTCTAATGCGTTAACCCTCTCAAGGCACAAATGACAGCTACAATCTTTTCAGTGAGAGGTGTTAGGCAGATCTATGTGCCAGATTGCACGTGTACAAGCTGCAGCAGGTGTAGAGGTGAGCAGGTAGACTTGGGATCAGTCCTGGTTAAACACAAGTCATTCTGGTTTTGGGCAAGGTGAGCAATTTCTTTTCTTTACCTGAGGAGCTAGAACAAAGGAAAGAGAGGGAACTGCTTACAGAAAGCATGGGAGGCAGGAACTTTTGAAGGAAAATAGGAAAAAAGAAGGTCTTCCAGGCCATTCTTCTCTCAAGATGATGCTCCAGGAGCGGGTCCATCCCACACTGCATGCCATACGAGGAGCAGCAGAACTTCCCCATGTGGTGCAGATCAGCCCGGGCAGATAGCACTGCGAGCTGCTCCCCACCGCTGCCTGCACCAAACCACTCTCAGCACAGCTCGAGCACTAGGCACCACGCTTGCTGTCCTACTGTGCTTGTCCTTGCCAGAAGGAATTAGGATTTTATAATAATCATTAAAAAATAATAAAGATAGCTATGTCTTACAGAAGCTAGAGAATTGTAAATCTCAAGAAATACCAAGTTTTTCGAAACAGCACGAGATGCTCCAACTACAGCAAAGAGAGGGGGAGCAGGAAGGGGCAGCAAAGCTGTGCAGGTCCAACGGTGCTCACTGGGCTGGCACCTGCATTTCCCTCTTTGCCCAAGAAGGTGAACCGTGCACTCTGAGAAAATACGTCTGTCAGTCATGTAGGACTAACGCAAAATTAACGCGTGGGGTGTAATGGAAAGCGTAATAACCTCTGCTGCAAAGATGTGGTGAAGGGTTAGGCTGGCACACTGGCTGTACACCCCCAGCCAGCGAATGCGGCTGTGGTAGACAGAAGGATGGTTGTGTCACCGCAAGGAAGAGGAGAGAGGGATTGAGCTTCTTGATACTAAGTCAGCTGAGCAGAGGGGAAAGCAGCAGCATCCCTGGACTCTCCCAGCTCTCCCTCTTGCTCGAGGCAGGCTGCAGGCAGGTATTCCAGTGTAGCTGGAAGGTGTCTTTTGTGGCCCCAAACAGCACACTGAGCTCTGGAGGACAGGGCTTTACATGGGAATTGTGAAAAACAGAGAAGACTAGGTTTGGGGGGCTAAGTTTTACATTTGCCTAGCTAGTAGCAAACCCAGAGGGACCCTGGCAATGCAAACCTGACAAACAGCCATGATAAGCGAGCACTCGCTATGGCATCCCTGTGATCCCCTCAAACTACTCTCTCTGCTGAGAGAAAGTCGTTCCTTTTTCATCTGCTGGATTCAAGCATTAACTACCCAAACACACCGCTTCTGCTTTTGCCTTCATGAGACTGCATATCCTCAGTCTTCACCCCTGCCACATACGACATCATTTGTGCAAGTCAGCCGTGGCCTTAGGACCTGCGCTAATAGGAAGCATTTCACAGCAAACCTCCAGCAGCTTCCTCTCTCACTACCTGCGCCACTCCTCACTGCAGCTCACCAGCACATCAGAGCTCATACAGGTGCTCTCCAGGGAAGCTCACAGCACCAGGGATCACTGGATCCTCATGAGGTTCAAAGTCCTGACTGTTGCTGCCCACAAAGTCTCACTGCACCATTATCTCACACACTGGGGGGGAAAAAAAAAAAAAGAAAAAAAAGAAAAAACCACAAACCTCACTCCTCTCCAAAACACAGAGAAAGCTCAGCTTTATACTTACCATCACCACCTTTTTGATATAGCTCCCAAACACAGCCTGTCAGTAGAATGAATCTGTTGAATGACAGGATGCTAAAGGTCAGCAACCATACCAAATATAAAATGAAGGCCAACGAAAACAGATCACTTCAGGTTTGGGGACCCATCTTTCCTCCACAGCTTACGTTTTACTGGCATAGCTAGCCCAGAATTTTCAGCAACCATGAAAATGTGAGGGACACAACTCTGAGACACAACTAAACCTGAACCCAAGGTGAGCAATACACCATATTGCCATACCTGAAATGCAAGAACAACTCAATTCTTCTAAAAAATAAACATGATTTTCAGCCCTTCTATGCAAAGCTGCTATATTGCACTGTTTGTTTGTAGTGTGAAAGTTATATAGAATTGCACGCAGTTCTTCCTCCCCTTAGGGGGGCTCTATTTCACCTTTTGATGTAATTTTGTTTGATGTTTCTCTCACCATATTAGAAATGTTTTCAAAGCAGACAATCTCCCATTGAATCTTCCTCCTAAAATAAAGGCTTTCTCTGGTTGATGCTTTATGTAGGTCAAGAACAGTTTTACAGATCCTTATGTAAATAAGTCTTGAAGCAAACAAGCCATAGGGATTCCTGTGCCCTCAGGTACTACAATGTTTTAATTCGGTTGGTTACACAAGTCCTACCTTTCCAAAAACATTTTTTGTTTTTCTTTGTTAGAAGCACAAACTTTCTTGTTCCATGGCCTAAGGGCTTCTTTTGTTTGTTTGTTTAGTTAAAAAGCTGTGGTTTTGGCAGTCTGCCTGGTGATGGTGTACAGCGCTGGAGGGATTTCAAGTGCTCTCCTATCATTTGCAGGTATCTTTGTTGTCACGGATTTAGAGTTTGATTCTGAACCTCACGTCCTACCAGCAGCTGTGCAAGCCACCCTGAAACACTGAAGAACACTCCACATTGGGGAAAAGACTTACCCTTCCGTCTCTCACAGTGACTCCCTGACAGTTAGCCCTATATAGTGGATTAAGGTTTTATATTGACTTGTACATGATATGCGTAATCCTGTTACAGGGGACAGCTCAAGGTGACTGGCCACTCATGTTTGGCCTGCATTTTTAAAAAGGGGAAGGATGGAGAACAGGATGGAAAGAAACAAAAAAAAAAAAACCACGAAACTGTCTTGTGACATTGATACCTGACTTCAACTTATACCACATTACATTTCTCAGCTTTTAAAAGACACTTTCAAGTAGAAATAGACTAAAATAGCACCATGCAACTGAGCAATCATAAACATTTAGAGACTCCCTGTACAACACCTTTCAGTGTCCAAATAGGTGAATGCATCTTTGAAACTCAGAAAGCACTCAAGCAAAACATGCATTAACAGCTGGAGCAAGACAAAGTAGTGTCCAACGCTAATGCTAGCCCAGTGGATTAATGATTCAGTCCTGCTGAATTTTGAGGAATGATGAAGCAGATAATAGCAACAATTAATAGAACAATGTAAATCATACCAGAAAGAAAAATTTAAATCTTGTGTAACAGAGTTAAGTATTTAATCTAAAGAGCTGAGTTTTCAAAAGACTTGAAGATGACATTGGGGAATTGCGTCACTGTGTCTGAATATATCGGCCTCCTCTTGCAGAGACAAACCTCCCAGACAAATAAATGAGAGAACTTTCCTCAGGTAAGAGGAACAGGGGCAGTGGTGGAAGTCAATGTCCTTTTTGTCAGAAGAGAAAGGCTTAACAGCATTGTTAGCTATTTCATTTATGGAACAAGATTTGCAAGAAAACGGCCCAGTGCTATTGAGAAACGAAAGCACCTGTAGAAAGGAAGCGACAGCTCCCTCGTGTCTGGATACCTTCACTAAGAAAGTTCAGAGAAAAAAGCTTTTTTGTTTGTTTGGGGTTTTTCAGGAGTTTGTTCGTTTATTTTAATTAGATCATACAGTTGACCTGCAGTGCAAATAGATACAGATGGTACCACAACTGGCAGGTTTTAAGTCTTCAGATTTTAATGGGAGAGGAAAGTGTTAGGGGAAGACAGGAACAAAATCCCCTCTCCAACAGAAGTCAGTATCTCTTCAGATTCTACCCCCACCAGTATATTCAAAATATCACAACGCTCCAATCAGTCCTTTTCCTTAGTTCTACTTAAGAGCTCAAAACTCCATTGTTTTAAATACCAACATCATTTAAAGCAAGCCAGTAGAGTTTTCTTTGGAGAGGTGATGTATTTGCAAGCACTATGATGCAGTCGTACAAGCAACATCTTCGGCTTCCTCAAACGCCCAGTCTGGTCAAGAGCCAGATTACTTGGTGAAAGAGGTGTTTTTATCACCAGGGGCAACTTTCCACTCATCCTGCTGTTTAGGATACCCCACAAAGATACACAACCTACAGGCTGGGTGAAGACCACAACTAAGGATGTAGAGCGATGAGTTTCCATCACACAGTAATAACTTCAGCTTCCCTAGAATCAGTCTTAGAAAGAAGTAATTGGTAGCATTTTCCAGGCTCCAGAAAAATCATGCATTCCTCATCCACTCTGTCATTTTCACATGATACTACCACTAAGAATTATGTATTAAGCCTGGAAAAGAGAAGGCTGAGAGGAGATCTGATCAATGCTCACAAATATCTAAAGGGTGGATGTCAAGAGGACGGGGTCAGACTCTTCTCAGTGGTGCCCAGCGACAGGACAAGGGGCAATGGGCACAAACTGGAACACAGGCAGTTCCACCTGAACATGAGGAGGAACTTCTTTACTGTGAGGGTAACAGAGCCCTGGAACAGGCTGCCCAGAGAGGCTGTGGAGTCTCCTTCTCTGGAGAGATTCAAAACCTGCCTGGATGCATTCCTGTGCAACCTGCTCTAGGCTAACCTGCTTTAGCAGGGGGGTTGGACTAGATGATCTCTAGAGGTCCCTTCCAACCCCTAACATTCTATGATTTTATGATTATACATTTAAAAATTAAAACTATTTTGATGTATAAAACAGAACTTATTTTTCCACTGATAAATACATTTAGCTTATCAACTTTAACAGAAGCTCCAGGCAACATAATTATAGAACACATATAATTTGGATTAGCCAGCAGAAGAGTTACCAGGGTTCAAAAGTACTGTTTAGTTTTACCCCCATCTTCTCTCTGCAGCCATCCACACGCACCTTTTTGTCACATTTTAAGACTGGGAAGCTGCAAAGAATTTTTACTGGTATAAATTTAAGCATATTTTGGGGGGTTTTTAAAGTATAGCAATATCAGCAATTTCGAAAAAGATACTATTTAGTTTAAAGGATATAAATACTTCAAATCGTTTCTTCCAAGTCTACCAAAATACCCATAAGAAATGAGCATCACACACAGGAACGTGCCACCAGAGACAGTGCATACTTTTGAAAACATTCACATTAAAATACAAGCATATTTTAAAAATACAAAGAATGGTTTAGATGTGTCTCTTTTAACACCAGACAGATGAAAAGTTGGAAGAAGACACTGCATGTCTGAGCAACAGCTCAGCATCTTGGTGGTGGTAGCCATGGCTGCTATGTCCTATCTAGCTGGGAGCAGTCCCACTGTGGTTTGTATCTCAGAACAGTAGCAAGTGGCCTGCAGGTGTGGTCCACCTCCTCCCACACCGCAGCACCAGCCTGTGTGCTGGGGTTGAATCATCACCGACTAACCTGGTAACCCAAATCAGACTGGTCAGCCAACTAGTGGGCATCAGAGCAACTGCTTGCATGACTTCCACTTCCCAGAACTGATAAGCAGATCAGTTCTACATTTGCTGCTTAGGTGACGAGTACATGAGTGCAAGTTACATTGGGTTTGTAGGTCAAAACTGATGACAGAATCATATAGATGTAGTTGCAGAGGCAGACAGAGTTAAGGACCGAAAACAATGGTACTCTGGATCTGTTAAGGCTGGTGAACCATTACCTCTTGTCCTCTAGACACTGAGAAGTATCACGGCTTCAAGTTCATGATAGAGCCTTTCTAATTCTAAAGAATACTTTTGCCCATTTCTACCAATACATAAAAAAATTTTTCTTTTCTTTTTTTTTTTAGCTCATTCAGTAGCCTCAAATTCCAGATGAGTGTCCTCTAACTTTGTCTTCAAGGCTCTTTTACTCCAGGGAAGAGGGGAGAGTTCAAAAGAAAGGGAGTGCAAGGAAAGCAGAGAAGAAAAATAGTTCTGTTGATAAAGAGCAAAACTCATGAGAACTGTATTTTATAGACTAAAATCTAGTTTTATTGGAAATGTACATGTGCTTACACTAAAACTTTAAATGTAACAACTGCCAGCTCAATTATAATTGTTTACAAGAGCTTTCAAGCAAGCAAAATTTATCAGTAGTAGATAAATTTGCCTCAGTCCTTGCATACAGTGCAGAGCACCTCAAGACTTCCATGCAAGTAAAGAAATAAAGAGGATTAGCCTTTCTTTTTAGAGAAAACATTCCAGCAAAAAATAGATTCAGAAATCTACTTGAAAATATCGATTTCTCCTCTACTTTATCACAACATTTGTCTGCATAAGTAGCGCATCCAGATATTTTATACTCTGAAAAACAGCTTTCTTTCCCTTTATGTCCCCATGCTAAAAATGTTTTGTTTAACTTAACAAACTGCACATGATCAGATATGTTTGGCAAAGGTTTTTCCATTTCCCAAAGTCTTCTGCCTTTTCAATTAAATAAACTATGGGGCTATGTTAAGATGTATCAGAGGTTACTGTTCTCATAAGCTGCTGCTACTGAATTAATGATATTAAATACACATAAATTCCACAGGTAAAAAGTCAGAAAGGGGGTAAGTCTTAGTACCAAACAATGCTTCTGTGCAAAGGAAGATCTAGTTTCTCTAAAGAGTTTATGAACCTCAGTAAATGGCACTGGCTTCAGACTTGACAGACCACCAAGTGCAAGTCAACCATGAATTCTCTCATTGTCAGATTTAATAGAATCTCAGCAATCGGAGAATCCTCATTCTGTGCTGCAAACATTCAAAGTCACAGCCTGCTGCTTATTTCTTAATTATGTAAAAATCTTTTTAATGCTTATGCTCAGTATGCCATTTTCATCTGACTAAAACTTTCAGAAAGTATTCTTAAAGTGGAGGGAGATAGCTCTCAGCCAGGAATTAACAACTGCAGGCTTTATTTTGCACACAAAGAAGAAAAAGTTTCTAATTAAACCAAAAGAAAAAGCACCAGAAATTGTCCAAATTAGTTTCCTTTCTCTCTTTTTTTGTAAAGGCAAGTTCTGTGAATGTTTTTGTTTAATCAAAAAGAATCGGATAGAGTCTTTCTTCTATCCTCACTTCTAGTCACACACTCCTGTGTTGTGCTCAGTATAGGCAGATTATGAAATGAAAGCATTTGTTTTAAAGCACTCAAGTAACAAGAATTCACTGGAACTTAATTTTTCCCTAGCTGGTAAAAAAAAAAAAAAAAAGACACACAAACAGCAACAAAAAACACAATCAATAGGCAAAGAAAAAAAATTGTAAGCAATCTATAGAAAAACAACAAGAAATCTTACTCAATTTTTACAATGGAGAAGTCTAATCCACCACGTTGAGAAAGTTGTAAGGGTTAAAGAAAGGAACCTAAGTCTTGGTAGGTCATTTAATCTTTGGCTACTACTCACAGCTCGCTCCAGCCTGAATATCACACACAAGAAATAGCTTGACATTCCATGTTAGTATTCAGTCTAAGTACTATGGAAAGGATTTTTTTGTTCTAGTATACAGTTCTACTAAATCTTATAACAACAATACAGGTCACCCGGCACTAGAAACATGCTGTGCCTCATTATTCATTTTAACTCTCTCTTCTTCTTTTCTCTTTTGGTGCACAAAGAAAAAAATATCTTGTGTAGGCTTATTCTTATTTAGATGTACTATACAAAACTACAGCATTTTTACGGAGGTATGATGCCATCAAATATTTATAAAGACAAACAAAAACAGTATTTCTCTTTGTAAAACAATTCACCACCATCAACTTTCTCCAACTCCTGCAGAGGCTGATTGAAAGAATCCCGTGAGTTCAATAGAACAAAGATCAAACTAACAAGGCATATGTGCTGAACATGCTCAAATCTGAGTAAGCAGCACAGCAACGCATCCTCCTTTTACTTTCTTCTCAAATCTCCTTATAGCCTAAAAAAAAAAAGTCTAAACAGCAGGGGCACAGTGAAGAGAGAACAACCTGCTTGTACACTAGCAAGAGTTTTTCCATAGTATCGGCAATTCCTTTGGTTCACCTGTTAGTGACCGAAAACGTGAAGGATTTAAGAGTTTTGTACAGGACACATTCAGAAATCTCAAGCTAAGCGATCAACATCAGAACTGAGCAACCTTGTGTGGACATTGCTAAAAGGTAACAAGCACCACTCCTACTGAAAGGAAGAGTGGAAGAGAATCCATCCCAGTGACAGCAGACATTTTAGAGTACAGTGTTGTCCAGACACTTCCCAGCTACAAATATTGCTGCATTTGCTTTCAAAGACAAATTTTGAGCTGAGCTTACAGATAAGCCAGAAAAACCAGCTACTCATAAACCTCAAGATGAAATGTCATTGCATTTAAATGTGCTCCTTTGTTATTAGGAGGGGGTTGACGCCAAAAAACCCAACAGGATTCATGTTTCAGAATGAGAAATGGGAAAAAGAGGAGTAAGAAGAACAAATCTCTTCAGCAGCACCTAGAAGGAAAAGACAGCACAGGTTTCTCTCTTTCCTTATGTCAAGCTAGTACCATTCAATTGCTTCTACCCCTGTATTCAAGAAGAGAGGGACTGCAAGATTTTGGCAGGACAACTGATGCCTCCCAAAGTTAGGGATAAGGACCTGAAGTTGCCTGGATTTTGCAGCCAGACCATTGGACTAGCCTTCCCATAAAACAGCTCTGTAGTGTTCTCTTCACCGTAAGAAATTTCTCTGTCCTTCACTAGCATGGACATCAGTGGCCACAGGATCCCTCTCCTCACCCATAGGGATGCAGGACAAGCTCCCACAGTGGGGAGGAGGAGCATGGGTTCTGCTTGGCCTCTGACAAACGATCTTGACTTTTTGTTCTCTTCTTGGACCTCACAAAATATCTCCTGGCATTCTTGGAAAGAATGGTTTCATTCCTCCTGCTCTTGTGTTTCTGGGCTTCCACAGAAGAGAAAGTTTACCTGACTATGTCTACCACACCAGACTAAGTCACATTCATCTTAGCTAAATCCAGCACACCTCTCCAATTTGATCAGGAGACAGTTCACTACAGCAGAAGTGACAGCCCATGCTAGGACACGTGAAGATTTTGGGAACAACCTGAACTACTATCTGTGTCTTCTGGCAGCGCACTGGTTTTGAACAGCAAGGAAATGGTACAGGAGAGACCAGAAGCAACATAACAGTTAAAATCTCGTTTCTGATTTTTTTTCTCCAACCATGAACCTGCTCTCATTTTGAAGATATCTCTGAGAAACTGTGGCGTAACAACATTGACAGATTAGGGGTGGAGCGAGAAGGGGAAGAGCAGTTGAGAGTTGAACGAAACAAAGCCATATTTTTATATTCTGCTGCTTACTCCATATTCCCTACTCCTGTTTCATTTTCTTTTCCCTGGGCATGCAGGAGTTCCATTGAGAAGACTGTAGAGTAATCAGAAGTTTAAAAAGAGATCTGTGAAACTGAGGTCATTTCAACACAAAGGAAGGTAAGGACAGAGCAAGTGGCAGTACCCGTAGGACACAGTAGGAAACTTCAGTAGGACAACCAAGGAGATACCCTATATGGAGGATGTAGAGAAGCAATATGAATGAAGGTTTCAAAAGTTTGTATTTAGCAAAATAAATGGAGATGAAAAGAAAGCGTTGTAATTCATGACCCAGCACTGAGGTGGAAGTTGCCAAGAGTTCAACACATAAGGTGACATGACAAAGGCTTTTCCAAGCATCCTAGATACAGATTAGAGCTCTTACTGGTTGAAAGTACATGAGTGGAAAAAAAAGAACATGAGGTCTGTAAGCAACTGATAATCGGATCTTAGAGTTGACTTTTTTGCTAGCCCAGCATAGGTGAGGCCAGGTGCAAACATACATGTGTCCTGCTGTTGCACATGGGCTTCCACTTGCAGCCCATTTCTTTCCACATCTTTACAGAAGGTTAGCCAGGGTCCCTGCGAGGACTGAAACAGTAGGATTTTATGTCTGAATCTACTGCAGGGCAACGACACTAAAACATAACACCATAGATGTTACGAATGTCTCATTAAATTTGCACAGTATAGGGAGAAGGTAAGGAGACACAATTATCATTCCGTAACCACGAA
Organism: Steatornis caripensis; assembly: GCA_013398225.1. NCBI lineage: Eukaryota > Metazoa > Chordata > Aves > Caprimulgiformes > Steatornithidae > Steatornis > Steatornis caripensis. The sequence continues at coordinate 161,602 of VZSC01004350.1, forward strand.
GTTGAAAAAAAAATCCAGGAATAGTGAGCATAGAAAAAAAGAACAACCCACATGGCAAAACCCCTCCACTGTACCCACCGGTCTCAGCCTGGAGGTAGATTTCTTTTCCCAGCTGCAGTGTGAGGCACCACTGCCCAGGCTGAGCTGCAGCCCTTCCTCAGATATGGGCACGCAGCTTCACAGCTCAAGCTGCGTCCATGAAGGTGACACCATCTTCTCACTAACATAATGTATTTCCTAGCAGCAGCCTATGTGGCACTGAAGCAGTCTTTAAAACAACATGTGTAGAAGGAGAAGGGAACAGGGTTTTTTTTCCCCTTTAAAATAAAGCAGGGTGCAACTACCAGCCAGATAACTCTGGTTATATGGGCAATGGGGGGACACAGATTTGAGACTTTCCTGATAAACAACTCGGGGAAACAAATGCAGTTGCCAGTTGTCTGTGGGTCACCGAGCAGTATCATCTTTAATGTCCACAATGACACTGAAATTTCATTTCCTCAGCCCTCAAATACGAAATATTATATTCTACTTGCCTTCTGGGGAAGCACAGTAATTTTTTTTTTCCTCTCTCAAATCCACTGCCTGCTGTGACTCCTTAAATATCTACTCAGCCTTTCTCTCTCTCCCTTAATTTTTACAGGATGCTGTGTAGGCAATCTGTATGATTATTAAAAAAGTAGGCTTTATTAAAGAAATGAATGCACAATTCTCCCCTTTGTTCTTCTTCTACCTGCACAAAACCTAAATATCACGTTGGCTTCACAGGAAAAGCAAACATTTACTTGGCAGGGAGAGGGAAGAAGAAAAAGCACCTCCAGCACTTAATCTGTTGTATCCCATCAACTCTTTAATCAGTCCCACTACCAATGTATTTTTCAGTAATGTGCATGCCTGAGCGGGAAAAACAAGGTAAAGAAAGCAAATTCTGAGCTTCAGTAGCAATTTGCAGGTGGTTTCAAAGGAAGCAGGGTCAAATACTCCCAGCTTTAAGATGGCAACACCTACATTCTATCCTTCTTAGTTTTTAACACATGAGTTTGTTGTTCAGTTTACCAGGAGGGCACCTTTCAAAAACGGTGACTTTCCCTTGATGACTACCTGGCAACTAATCATTAGTGTGCTTCCAAGTGCATTTTTAAGTTTGCTCGTCCTCTCATTTCCAAGCAAGGCAGTACTGAAATTCCTTAGAAACAGAATATGACATCATAAGAAGGTTTTGCAGAAGCTCTCCCTGTATGTCCATTTACATTAGTCTCATCATCCATAACAACTGTTTAAAAAGCAGAAAAACAACCATGATGCATAATGCATTGTGTCATGATGCATAATAATTAAAACCCCTCCCCTGGCTCCTGAGGTTTAAAATCTTTCCAAGTAAGCATTTCAGCGTAAAGGCTTTGACAAAAACGCCATTTAGGGACTTCCAAATTTACAGCTATGCAATTTGTCATCATTTATATTAGCAAGAAGATTTAAAATAAAAACAACAAACAACGAAAGGAAGATAATATAATGCAATTCTGCACTTGACGAATCTCCTGTTGACTAAAAACCCCTATGCCTGGCAGTCAGAAAAGTTATTAACCTGCCAGATGGAATTGGTGTATTTTTCCCCCAGAATTCTTTAAGCAGAAGAATATAGAGCATCCCATGTTCAAGTATTAGCAAAGGCTACTTGCCTTTGGAATATTGATTAGCACAACCCTTGTGGGAATTATTTCACTTTTCCAAAGCAAATTAAAGATCTGAAAAGCAATTCTCAACTTAACTTCAAATGCAGTTATTTAAAAATGGATGATTAACGCAATTACTGCCTGGCACAGAGAGCACAGCTTTCCAGAGGCAGCCAGTGGAATTCACAGTTAATGCTGAAATCAGATTACCTTGAAAGAGCTCCCTGGATCCAGGGAAGAAAAAAAATAAAATTGATACCTGGGAGCTTATTTCTCACCTGAATAACACACATTTCCTTCTGAACAATGAACTTTATTGTAGTTAGATGCACACGCACTGCAGCTCAGGTTTTCTAGGATTTTCAGATGAAAGTACAGAATGGCAATTTATTTACTTGCATCCCTATAACTCATTCTTCATTCACCTCCAAAGTGCCCATAACGCCTGCTGAGCAATGCTAATACTGCTTAAAATAAGCATTTCTGTTGGCTATTTTCTTTAGTAATGATTCACTCAACAGTAAAATAACTTGTTTTTCTTTTGGACTTCCATATAGCAACCACCAGCACGGACTATTCATGTCACGTTCTTGAGTACAGTTGTGCTAACATCTTCTGAGGACAAACACCCTCTTTATTAACTGGTGGGGGCCAGCACCCATACAAGCCAAGTAAATTTCCCTGACAAAACATATGAAAACACATAGCAAAGCAGGGATTTGATTTTAGGTCTTCTAAGCTCGAATGCCTAGGCACCTAAGAGTGTTCTTCTGCCTAGCTACAGAGCGATTAAGATCAAATACAGTTTCAAAATCAATGCAGAAATATTTCCACTGAAACTTTATGTCAACTGCTACTCAGTTTTAAAACATCAATACATACTTCTGCTAAAATCAGGATTTGATAANCTACAGAACGATTAAGATCAAATACAGTTTCAAAATCAATGCAGAAATATTTCCACTGAAACTTTATGTCAACTGCTACTCAGTTTTAAAACATCAATACATACTTCTGCTAAAATCAGGATTTGATAATGCTAGTAATACACATTTCAGAGGTAATTATTTTAGTCAGATACTTTCCTGCTTCAGGTTCTAAAAATGTACCAGTTTTAAATCTTTACCAGATAGCATAAGTGAAAATGAGCTGTAAATCCACAGAACTAAAATGTTGCTGGGAGCACTACTTACGACTTGTCAATCAGTATGTCTAAAAGTATATCAGTAGTCTATAAAGTGGTTGGGTTTTTTTTTTTTTTCAGTCACATAAATTAGACCACAGGCTATGAACACAAAATTGCAAAAGCCTACGTGCATTGTTTTTTAATAGTTCTATAAAATGGTCATAGAATACCTTTTTTGTTGATCAAATGTGATGATTCAATGCTCACTTTTTTTCTTTTCTGAATTAAGAGAAGGGCAGGCTATCAAATGCAAGCCATTATTTAATACTTTATTATATGGTGGTTCATATTCCAATCGATTTCTTAAAGAATTGGGCAACTGTGTAATGGCAAATGCAATCGTTAGCTAGACCCAAAAGCAAGGAGCTGCAGTCAGGAAAAAGCAATTCCTTGTTACGTGTACTAGAAGATTTAGGTCTTTTCTGTAAGGTGGCAGTGCCCAAAATCAAACACCTCTATTACTGTTTATGACTTCGGAAGACCCCAAGAGGCTGTAATGCTGCCTCAATCTTATTTCCTGGGTTCTGGAGCACCACAGCTTTCCACGACGTTGGAAAAACCCTGTATCACTCATTCCAGGCAGAGGGGATTTTAGCTTATGGCAGCTCAGAAGTGAAAATTCACATACAAAGGGGACTTGAAAAGCATTTCCAGCTGCATTTATTGCTTAGGGAAAAAAAAAAAAGGCTCTATAGAGAAGTCTCCTTCCAGAAGCAGAAATGCATGTCCTCTGGGTGTTAGTATTTGCCATAGCATCTTCTAGAAAGGAGCCTTGATTTTGCCACAGTACTTAAGAGTTCATTAATTGTGGTTATAGCATTCATATCCTGGAATAAATCCCAAAAGATCACTTAGATGCGTAAAAAGGTGTACACTGGATCACCACTGCCTGCTCATATCCAGCACATACAAAGCAACTGTGTTTTAAGCCTGGAAGGCTACGACTGAGGAGGACAGGCCTAACAGACTCTTCTAGGAGCAGATTCCTTGTGTGGTTTAGGTCAAATTGTGCAGCATTTGAGGGCTCAGGCAGACACTTTTAATCAGGTACAATAAACTGGCAACAGTCTCATAAATGAGAAGATCAAAATGGTTTGGGTACACGGACAAGGAAAAATAATTCAAGAAAGAGGTACTTTTTCCCCTATTTTGCTAATGCATTTTTATTGACACGACTTGCCCCTGGAGAACTTCAGTTGCGAAAGGACATGTTTTCTCAAATATTTGCATATTATGATCTTGTACCACAGCACAACTAATTAAAAACCACTTTGCTGGGACCTTCACATTTGATATAGCCTTTTATGATCAAAAGTCATTCATGTAAACCGATTTATAGAAGTACATATGTTAATTTTGAAATTGCATGCTAGGCTTTGTTTTTGAGGTTTTAAAAAATTATTTTCCTTTGATATTTTCTCAAAGAAGTTTATTTGCTAGAGTTGCCAGTAGAACATAACTGGTCCCAGATGTAAGATTTCTGGTTGATAAAATTAAATCACTCCAATTCTCTTTTCTGTGGAAATTTCATTGATCTGATCTGTGATCTCTTTCTTTGCCAGAAAGCATTTTTCTGAATATTCTTTCTAACCATCATGCCACATACACACCCCAGGCCGATGAAAGCACAGACAGAACTTGAAAGAAATATTGACTTTGTAGAAGCACATTTATTTTCATTAAGTCGGTTTTTCCAAGGGGGAATAAAAGTAAGTCACTCCAGGTGTTTGAATCCAAGCTTCTTTCTCACAGAGCTAAAGCAAAATTTCTTATTCAATTTTAGTCATCCCCGAGGATGGATCATCCCTGAATATTTACACTTCTGGTGTGACTGGGGAAGGACAGAAAGGGGAATGAATGATAGGAGAACACACAAGTTAAAGCAGATGAATTGCTATCCTAACTTTCAAACCAATTTGTTGGGACTGACAAGTGCTACGAGATGGCATCAGAGACAGCTCTGGGCGGGAGAAGGGAGGACAGCAGGAAGAAGTAGACTTCCCTGCTGAGGTGAGCGTTAGTACTGCACTAGCTGTTGTTAATGTGGGAGGAAAAGGCAAAAGACAATAAAAAAATAAATTCCTGTGCCCTCCAGCCAAGAAAATCTTCCACACGTGGGTGGTCCAGAGTTTAAGTGTACACAGTAGCTAAAGAGTTTTGATTCACTAATTCCACTTTGAAAATATAGCATATGGGTTATCCAGTGTTTTTTCCTCTCTCCCCAGATGATCTTATTTCTGCTCTGTTTAGTTGTTGTTTCTAGGCATTACTAATTGTCATTCACGGTAAATGTAGTCAGCTGCTCATGGACCCAAATCCAAGAACGAGCTGCAGGCTTTTTTTTTTTTTTCCTCTTAAGAAAATATCCAGGTTTGTGCCAGAGGACCATTTTCTTATTCTAATACCCTCCTGTCCCTCTCTCTCTGTTGAGATACACAGGGAATAGCTATTGCAAACAACAGAGAACTGAAAGACCTGCAAGATACAGGAGGTTTCCAGAGGGTAAGACTGGCGAGGGCTCTAACTGCATGTACTTCTTCCAGAGTATGCACTCACAGGAGCTGGGTGCAACCTGAAGCTACACATGATACAAGCTATACGTGCAAGCAAAAACAAGACAAGGAGGGCATTGATAATATTTTCTTAAGCATGCCACGTGCCTCACTGTCTGACACACGAGCAGTAATTTCA
>VZSC01004350.1:167301-190169 GCA_013398225.1 Steatornis caripensis
GGGGGGGGGGGTTAGGAACCAACAGTTTTCAACAGTCAGTGATGCAAACTAGATACACAGGCAGGCTGGCGAGTGGGACAAGGGTACCAAGAAGAAACCCTGGGGTGATGGTCTCCCCAGTGTTGGCACAGGCTTCCACGTCTCATGAGAGGCAAGGGGCTGCCCCAGCTTATGGACTTGTTCTTTCTCTTCTCCCCCTTCCAGGTGCAAATGTGTGCAGCCCTGACCACCGCACAACTCCAGCGACTATGAAGAACAAACTGAACTGAAGCAACCTAGCTGATACTCAATTTAAATCAGCACACTCAACTGTAATCAAACAAACCAGCCAATTCCAAATATATTGAGAAAGCGCGAAGGTCAGGGAGAGAAGCAGAGAGTGAAAGAGAAAGGTTTACATCTACTAAAACCAGTCAAGGAAGCGTGACTGTTTCCCAGAAAGGACAATACGCGTGTCAGGCAGAACACCAACAGTCTGACAAATTTGCTAGCACTAAGGGTTGTTTCAGCACATACCTGCAACAAAGAATGTGAAAACCTTCAACGCCAAGTTTAAAAAGGAAGAGAAAGTTCAAATTTCTGTGCAAAACTTAGGAGAATTTAACTGAGGTCAGAACTACATGTCGCCCTGTGTCCCCTCCCCCAAAGACAGACTCTCTTCTGAATCCCTCTTTACAGGAAGGTAGGAAGCCAGACTAACTACAGTCCAAATACATATGAAGCAGAGCTCAATATATTTAGGAAGAGGCTGTATGCCTAAAACAGCAACATCTCATCTTGTGGACCTGAAAGTTGTCAACCTGTCCACTGTTACCAATTTTTAGATGAAAACATCACAGAGAAACATGGCTAAAGCAGGTGGTGCCAGTAGCAAAGAAGGTTGTAGTATTTTTATATACAGTAGGTTTGGAGAGGTTGCCCCTTCCTTCTTAGTTTAGGTTTGCTTCTCCAATGCAAATCAGTACTGACCTCTGCTGCTAGATTATCAGCACGCGTACTTACTAGGGAAAGAGCGAGGACTATGCAGTAACACAGAGACGGCATTTTAAAAAGAATATTCATGCTGCAGAATATGAATTCCTCTACATCTAGAAGTTTGAAGCTCTAAGGATATTTATATTCATCCAAAAGACAGTTTGTCAGGTGGGCATAAGAAATCGTCCCCATTACACAGACAGAGAAGTGAGTTAAAGACTTAAAAGGGAATAGTTTGGAGTACCTCATCCTCCACAGCAATTTTGGTGGTTTCCTGCCTGAATATCCTTTCCCTGCTCCAAGATAACCTTTACAAAGCTGACCTCTGTCTGCTGCGGAGGACCACACAGAGGACATTTGCCATAAAGAAAAAAAGCAGGCTTTTTTCACTTAGTCCACGTGGAATATCTGATACACTTTCCATGCATATTTTAGCTTATTTTGCAGTAACATCCTCAGGTTATGAGCTTAAGTATCTTGCCCAAGGCTAGGCAGAGTCTGAGGACCTGTCCACATGGGGATACTCAGGAAATTAATCTGAAATTAAACTTTGAAAAAGAATTAGCTACGCAGCATCCTAAGCTAGCACTTTCATTCAGAATTAGAGCCTTAATTCAGCTTAGCCTAATTCTTTCAGTTCTAAAATGAGGATGTTGACACAAGCCTACTTCCAGATCTATTTATCTGACTTGGTTGAAGGCATTACTGCCTCCAGCTAGTCATCACTGCTTTCCAGATGGAGGTTTCTACCCCACACAAGTATGACAGCAGAGTGATTCATGTAAGCAGTCCTGCTCACAGACAACTATATCAGCTGCAATGCAAAACAGGAGGTTTGCATTCATCTGGCCTCTTGCTGAAAGGAATCAGGGATCACTCACATGAACCACTACTCTTGGGGTAACCTGCAGGGGCAATAACCCCTCTCCTCCAAGTAGCAGTAGACAACCGTAGGTTGTAACTTCTTAGATCTAAGCAGATGTTTACAGAATCATCTGCCCACAATCTGGTTAGAGGAAGTAAGCAAGTGGGACAACTGTCTGGGACAGTCACTCGACTAACCAAGGCAAAAGTGTAAACTGGTGAGCCAAGGGTGAGAGTACAACTCACAGGGCAGGGTCCCTGTCAAAAGACGAATTTATTGACAAGGCATAGATTTTCTTAAACTGTAAGCTTGATGAGATCTCAATATTTAATCACTGCTACACAACTGCACTTTAAAAACTGGTAGTATGAAGGTGCTTTTGGCCTCTATGACCTTAGTTATGGAGACTCATTTACCCCATGTCGGTTTATAGCTGGTAATATATTGTAGCGTGCCAGTCACCTCACAAGTAAAATTAGTTCCTATACAGTCTGAAAGAAGTGAAACAAGAGCTCTGTGAATCTCTGACAGCTTTTAAGGTAAACAAAGGGAGGGAGAGGGAAGAGAAAAAAATCCTTTACATCCCTCTTCCCTTGCTCTACGTTCCCACACCTGGGGTACAGAAAAGCAAAATCCCCTAGAGAGGTCTTGGCAACCCTGCGTTCAATCTGCTTCACACTTCCCCTGAGATAATTTTGGGAGAGGCAGAGGTGGAGAAAGGGAGGGAGGGAGGTGGCTCCACGATGGGGTTTTTTGCATTGCAGAATGGAAACAAACCAAAGGATTTATATTTAGCATCCTCTCTCTGAAGACAGGCCACTCATTACTATGGAATAGTCTCTGACAGAAAAAGCCACTCGTGTCTACCTCCACAGAAATTGAGAAGTCAGTTAACACATCTACCTGTGTATCATTTGTTTATATTTAATATTCAAAGCCAAATTACCTTCTCTTTAAAAGTTTTTTTCTTTTTCTCCAATATGCAGAACCTAGTCAGATGAAATTAGATAGCCTAAAAATGCAGGACCCCAAAGACGAAGAAACCGATGCTGCAGCTAAACATTAATCTCTTAGCAGCACCAAGGTTATAAATTCAGGGTGTTCTCTGTTCTACACCCTTGCTGGAGATTATCTCCTACAGATAACATGCAAAAATAAACCTGGATGAAAAGAGAGGGGGAAGCAGGTAGCATGGGGATAAACAACCTTCTCTCTCTCCCTCTCACACACACAGAGAAAACAATTTGTTCTGCGAAGAAGTCTTCTGGACCAAAATATATTTCAGCTTTGAAAAAAGGGATAATTATTTGAGGAAAATACCACTCAGAATGGAAAAACATAGAGGATTTAGCTGTACCACAATTTTTTTGCCTTGCTAAGTTCTGTATGGGACATGAGGTGTGTGTATATTACCAATAAAAAAAACTTAAATCCTTTTTTCCCTTTTTTTTTAATCTCTATGAACATTTAGATGATCTAGAGAGAACCTATAGATTTCTGGTACTGTTCAGTAAAGTAGGAAAACAAAAAGCCCTTTTCTCTGTTTCCCAATGTAAGAAAGTAACTGTGGTGTTTTTAATACAGAAAATCCATTAGGTACGGAAAAAGGCAAGAGCCTCGTATCAAGCTGCAAAGAAGAATGCTTAAGCACAAGGCATTCAGGCGATGGAAATGCATTCAGAGCGTTTAGCACATAGGATTAATCAAATTATAATTTAATCATCTGATCAAACACTAATTAGCATAATCACTTGAGGGGAAAATCTGCTAGAGGAACAGACGAAGAAACACCTTGGGCACCCAGCACATTTTAATGACGCAAGATCATGCACAGATTTTTTTTTTTTCTCCTTAATAAAACACAACAAAGATTGAGAATCATAGTGCTGAAGAAGCAGTTTAAATATTCCAGTCCTAGATCATGTACAATTCTCCAACATGGAAGAAGTTGAAGCTGGGTCTGCAAACTATAGTTTATTCAGGTTTAAGGAAAAGCTGTAAAACTACAGGAACACTACACTACCCTGGTTTGCCATATGAAGACTCAAGCACGAGCACACATTTTAAGCCACAGTGTTTCCATTATAATCATCCCTTACTGCTTCCCCTGGAGTCTCCCACATGAAAGTTTAACTATAGATCGCTTAGATGACCTTCAGGGATACAGCAAAATATTAACACCCTTTTGCAAACTGCATTTGAAGTAATTAGTCTAAATCAGCTGGTTTTTTTGGCTTGGGGCACGGGAGAATGGGAAAGCAAGGGATATTAAGGGAGCTTTTCTGTGCAATATTGTCTAGCTTTCCTCGTAAAATCATGCCACTTTTCCAAAGCAGAAATCTGGAGAGACCAGAAAAATCGCCCCTGATATTTACCTATACAATAATATAACACTTGTGTCTGGAGAGTGGGCAGGAAGAGATGTTCAGACAGAAGGAAGCCTGGAAGATTGTATGGGAATGGGGAAGGGAAGAAACTGAGTGTTAGGGGGAGAGGGTCTCAGGAAGGGTCTTTTGTTTGAATTTTTATACAAAAGAATTTAATTGAATTACTCTTAATAAGTGTTTAGCTTTTCAGATGGATAATTCTTCTGGACTCTGAAAACATTTAAATGTAATGAACTGCAACATTAATAGATAAGGTTGGACTTGGAAAAAGGTTTCCTACAATATTACGTAAGGAACCAAAATGATGAGCTGCTTGCTTAAAGACACCAGATCATACAGGCTCAACTGCGAGCTAATTTAAATTGATTATACCCCTCCTGTAGAGCTATTACTAATAATCATTTCAGCTTCTCAGAATGACTGTACATTAATAAAATAAGGTAACCAGTTAGAGCACAGGGCCAGTTTACCCCAGGATTTCCCCACACTGGGCCACCTGCTATGTGCGATCTGTATGCACAGTCTGGAAACTCTCACAAGCGCAGCACGCGACTCTCCGCTGCATGTGACGATTCCAGAAAAGACCCCAGCAGCAAACAGTATGTCACTTTGAAGCACTGTCACACTTTTAATAAAAAAAAGTGACTGATAGATAAATTAATAAAAGGCAATAAATTTGTTTCTTACTAACATAAAGTTAGAACTACAACACTGCATGCATTCCTGGCTCAGAGAGATCATATACCAGTATACATGGTGTCCACTTCATTAAAAAGTTAAAGTAATTTCATTAAAAAGTTAAAAAAACAGGTTTTTAAAAAATATCTTGAGCTGGTTTACGATTTAACTTTAACTTCTTGCTTGTTTCTTTCCAAGCAAAAACTCCAAAGTAAAGCCAGGAGATTTTGCATCACCTCACAAAAACTGCAATATAGCAAAGTGAGAGGGGAGCAACAGAGCTAGCAACACCACTTGAGATTGCAACATGGTCAGAGATAGGCTGGGACACAAGACACCAACCACCATCTCCCCGAACCAGTCTCTAAATCTGTCTTCTCTTCCTGCCCTCTGAGAAAGCAGCAGTCCTGAGCCCAACAGTAGCATCTCCCGCCAGTATCAGGGTGCAGCTCCCCATCTTCTACTTTCTAACCTCATAAGAATACCAGCACTGTGCCATTTCATAATGCCTTTATTTTCCACTTGCTAGCTATTAAATACATGCTACATATTTTAAACAAAATTGTCTGAGCACAAGGCCAAATGCACACACCTTAGGAAATGCCAAGGCTAAGGTGCTCAACCAACCTCAATCCCCTACTCTAATTACTCCAATGTGTGTCCACACCACAGACTGTAAGTAGCAGAGGCAATGTGGGGAAGAAGAGTAACTTCATTGCATGGCAGTCAAACAAGGCTGTTACATCCTTGAACATGGCTGAGACAGAAACACAATGCACTGATCAAAAAAGTTTCCAAATCTTACTGAAATTAAGTAGCAGTCAGACTAGTATTACTTAGCTGCGGAAAATGTTTTAAAAACTCATTAGCTGCTTTCGTACTTGCTAAAAATCAGCATTCTTTTGTCCTATAGAAATGCATTTTGAGATGCGGTAGGAATACTGTAATTGCTTTTATCCACTAGGGACTAACTTTGAACATAATAAATATGCATTGAACTGCTATAGCTACAGTGTCTTCAGACAGGCATTTATTTTTCTCTGCATTGCCTTCATGTGTGCCACCGGTTAAGACCTTCAAAAAGGCCTCTAGCTCTTTCACTAGTGAAGCAAATGCAGCTTGAGTGCATGTAGCACTCGAACAGGACAGTCACATCTCTCTAAAGCTGCACTGCTCCTTCTCAAGCATGAATGCATTAGCTAAAGGCAAAAAACAGTGAAGAAAGGAAGGAGTTTAGACAGGATTTTTACTCTAGAACAGGATAGAAATGCTAAAATCTAACATTTCCTTTCTTCCCTAGGAAGAAAAAAAAAAATTTACATTCCCTTCTCCAGGCTGCATTCCTACCATAACTGTACAGTCTTCCTCAGGACTCGCTAAGCAAGCAGCTCTCCTGTTGTAGAGACAAAGAGCTGCTCTCCAGTGGTGCAGCAACCTGGTGTGTTGGAGATGTCCTCCTCCACCCAGCAGCGCTCTCAGGAGACTGCACCCAGAGAGGGTCCCAGGAGCACGGCTGCGTGTTCAGGTGCATGCGCTGAGCAGACCCCATTGCACCAAACCCGGCAGTTCCAGCTCCCAACAGCTGAACAACAAATCACGACTGCCGGTGCTTCTCTGAAAGCCTGACAGCTCAGCCTCTTTTCCAGAAGATTAATTATCTCCCTCCTGCCCAATAAAGGAGTTCAGCTCCTTCCTTCTTCACTCAAACAAGGGACTCGTGCGTCCGACCCTACAGCCACGCTGACATTCAGGGGATTGCTTTCCGTCCTTGATCCTCCTCACTCCCCCAAATCCTTTGTTGCCTCAGGGGAAAAACTTTTGGTAGCAAAAGTATTTCTTCTGTCCCTAAAATAAACATAAATAACTGTAAGAATAAGGTGATGAGAGGAGATTAATTTGTAGGCCTCAAATTAAGCCTACATCACAGAAGAAACAGCATGAGCAGGCACAAATGAATGAAAAAGCCAAATACAGGCAGGTAAAGGATGAGAGCAATTGAGAGTTTGAGTTGCCCCTCTCTAGGCACAGCAGGATGCATGCAGAGCACCAACTTCCTCCCTGGCACAGGCCAGCAGCCAAGATGGGACCAGGACTGGGGAGTCCCAAAGCCACATGCTTTTTTGTTCCCCACCCGCAGCTCCTTTTCACAAGGCTCAACCTTTCCTTCCCCACTGTAAACCATGAAGCTGACACTTCAGAGCCTGGTGCCATAAGCTGTACAGCTCAGACTTGGCCTTCAGAAACTGCCTTCCTGCTGTCCCACAGGGCTTCATGCTCTTTGAGTACTCTTCCTCTTCTTATCATGCCTTGTAATGCTGTCTAGATACCCATGTAGTTTCAAGCTCACCCTTTTTCCTCCCTTACCCTCCTCACTGAAAATCCTGTTCATATCCCCTTCTCTCCATCTCCCTTAAGCATCAATTTCGTAGTTTTTAATATATATATTTACAAAAATCTGAAAACAAAAAGCTACAGCCACTGTTGACAACAAAAAACATGGCAAGCATCACCTATCACTCATGTCCCATAGCAAGATGAACTCCATGCTTCCACCCTTTTCCCTTGCAATGATAAAAATCTAGTTTCTGAAACCTCTACACAACAGGGTTGTGGAAAAAGTTGTCATGGTGGAAGAGAAACCTACAAGTCACACAACGAAACTAGGAAGAAAGGTACAAAGGAAAGCTTCCTAAATACATACAGCTAAAAGCTTGAACTAGTATAATGCAAACCATTACTCTAGACATCTGGGAATCACTTTACTATGCCAAAAAAACTCTACGCCAAATGTCTACAGATGTATCTAGAGAACTTGTTCTTCAGTGACAGTCTCCCAAATTACTTCCTTCATATCATGACATAGCAAATGCCTCTTTATGCTCTACAGCTGCAGTTGCAACCCAAATTATGGTTGACCTGTCTAGAAATAATACATGAACTAGCTTTTAAACCGCCCCACAGAAAAGCCACCTATAAGGGGGAAAAAGGGTCAGCTGGAGAACATGAATTGCGTACAGGACCTTCTGGATGGTGAATCACAGGAGGTATGTTCTGTTTAAACTGGGGTCCACCTAAAGCCTGGTTTGCTTGAATGACACTTTTTCCACCAAGATCCCAGTCACAGGACATCAGAATCTGTTTTTCATAACCAAAAGGACTTTGTCAAGGACTTCCTCTGTCCTTAGCTCAAGCCAGAACTGGTCTAACAGCATGTCATATGCTCGCCTTTTAGTTTTCAAGAGACTGACTTTATGCATTCACAATATTTTCCTGACTCAGGGCCAAAATTCCAAATAACAATATTGCCACAGAAAATCCTGAAAACTTCAGCAGATAATACTGTAAAAACAAAAAAAAAAAACCAAAAAAAAACCAAAACAAACTCACACATCCCAACAAAACTACAATTATTTCTGATAGAAAAAAACAATCATGTAAGAGAATTTAGCAAAAGACAGAGCTTGCATATTATGCATCACCTTTTCACAGTCTGGATAAAAGCAACCAACTGGCATTTTGGGGCAATCAAATCCTACTATGCGATTTGTGCAGTCCAGTACACACTGTAACAACAAAATATGGGTTCCTCCACAGCCCTCCATATCCCGGCTAGCCTTCTCTGTCAGCTTAAACAACATCCACGTGTCGAAGATTAACATTTGGTATCTCAGCTCCTTAGTAGCTACTAAAGCTCTAGGAAAATCTACTGAACAACAACGTATTATCATGAAGATGCTTCTAAAGAGCAGAACTGAAAACACACAATGGGTTTTAAATCCTTTCTTCCAAGACAATTCCATCAAGTCTCTTCGTTCTGTAGCACCTATAAACTGGGGCCATGGAGAGCCGCCACCCTAAAAGGCCAAGAAAAACACCCTTAGTGTGCAGGCATAGCATAAGCCATTCATTTGCAAAACCACATAGAGGAATTTAATGCCAACAGATGTTTGTATATGCAGCAACCCTACAGTCTTATCTACAGAATCACTGTGAGTAGATTGGGTAGACACTATTCACAGCTACAGAGCAATGTAATTATATTCTGGTTGTATTGAAAGATCCCCAGTCCTTTCAAGAACCATGTTTCTGGTATTCTTAAAACATCGGAGGGCTCCCCAAGATCTGCTCCAAAAATTTCTTTAGATGACAGAAAGCTACTAAGAATAATTTTTAACCTAGTACAAACATAAATCTGAAGCCATAAATTTTCTGCATGGGATTACTGTGTAATTAATTGGAAGAAAATAGCATGAGTATAACTTGGACAGCAAAGCAAGTGCCAGATTTTCCATACACAGTAGCTTTTAAGCCATTACAAGCTATACAGACTTACATATTTGTGTGTGTGTATAAAGATATAGATAGATAGATAGATATCAAATCTCAGAAGGAACTATATCCCTGACATACTAGATTAAAAGTCACATGAGCAGAATTGTTGGGCTTCAGCTCACATGGTGCTGTGCATGTAGAGGCTTTGAATGTTAACCAGGCAAAAAAATCTCAGGTGGTCCTTCTATGTGCTTTTGTATCTGCTACATCAACATGTAGCTGGGTGCTATTTTCAGATGCGTTCTCAGGCTGCCCCGTGGTCTGTATGCCTGCACTCTTGCAGGCTCTGCCCTTCTGGAAGCTTCAGCAGAGGCACATCAGTGATTCAGCTCGGGTCGCTGGGCTGCGCTCTCCCTCAATTACTAGGAAGCTCCAGGGAGGCTGGTGTTTAGTATGGAGGTGACTGTCTTTCTCAAAGCCTTTGCATTTGAAAATGGCTTTCTATAAATAGGATTGCTGGCTCACTCTTAAATCTTACTCCCTGCCTTCTAAGTAAAAATAGCTTAAGAAACGATGCTGGGAAGACTTGTTAATCTCTGTCATCCTGTCTGTCCGTCTATTTACCTTTCTTTCATTACTCAGTATGTATCATAACATTTGTTGCCCGTTCCATCATGAAAGGCATAGACAGATATACCCTAGTTTCACTTTTTCTGAAGAGTAATGCAATGCCCTAATGGAAAAAAAAATACTTGCGAGGTAGTAAGATTTTTTTAGTGAATGGCAGTATAAAAAGAAAAGCAACGTCACAAAAAGCCCACAGTGCTAACTAGTACCCGAGGAATCTGTGGCTTGTTCTTAAAGAGATTCTCTTCAGTGCTCTGAAATATTGTGCTGTGAAAGGCTCTCATGAAATGCCTACCATTTTATGTTATTTTATGTTTGAAAATACCAATTGTTTGATTAAATGCTTTTAAGAGACATGGAGGTGAATACTGAAAATACAGGGTTTCTTTTGAAGAATAACATAATTTGAAGTCTCAATTTCACTGATTTCATAACAGATTAAAGGAAAAGGAAGTGTTGATTAAAAAGAATTGTGAAATTTCTCAAACTATATTGGGAAACAAGTAATTAAAATGCATACACCTATACATTCACCTCAACATAATTAAATATTCTGATCTACAGACCCATATTGTTTAAATGGATTTTTTCAGTACTTCTAGAGTTTCAAAGACTCAAAAGACTCATTTAAAAAAAAATAGTAATTGTAACTTAGAATAATTAAGTTGAATATAATGTTTTTTCTGCCTTCTCCAGCTTTTGAAGTGGAAGTTGGAATTAGTGTCTTTCCTACTGGAATTCTGAAAGAGTCCTACACTGAGAGATTGGCAAATGGCATGCTCCAACTAAAATCAATGGCTAAACGAGTGGTATGTTCAAAACGGGTCTTGATCCTATGCACATCTTGACTTGTTAACTAGAGTAAGCTTTAAGGGGAAAGAGCTCCATCTATTTTGCTCCTCAATTCACTACCCCAACACCTCCCCCCACCCAACATGTTGAGTTTCATTGCTTTCTGGGTTTTTTGACACTTCAATGTTTATTAAATAGGTAAAGGAGATTATTTCCCTGCCCCAAACAACATCTGCACCTGAGAGAACAGCATATTTTTGAAGAGGCTGGACCAGGCAAATACACAAAAAGCTGAGGTCCAACCTGAGCTCAGCTGCTCCTGTAACCAGAGCCTTTCACAGCTCGTGAGCTGGAGGAACTTTCTGGATGAGCTACTCAAAGCCCACAAGATTTTACCAAATAATTCAATTTATCGGTATGTCACATGACAAAGCTTTGCTCAAGAAGAAACAAAATTAAAACCAACTTCTAAGCTTTTTCCAGATGCTGCAGCACTGAAGAGATGCCACTAGCATCACAGTGCAGAGCCATAAGGTATTTAACAGGGTTTACGTGTTTGTTTTTACCATTGGTAGAAATCAACTTCACTTTAAACCATTACTAAAAATACCTTCAGTGTCACACACGTCCGTTTTTCAGTGCTGTGGAAAGAAGATGCAGTGTCTACCAGTTAAAGAGGTTAGTGACCCTTGACTGAAAAACACTGACAAAATGCCTGCTTCGGTCACCCGTCGGCTCCTATGGCTCCTCAGAAGTGTTGCCAGGCTGGCGTGGTTTGCTGCCCACTAGTGTCCTGTGGCACCGGCTCTCCGCCACCGTGCCGGCAGCGCAGCATGCTGCCCGAGCCTGAGTGACAAAACCCCAGCCAGCAAGCCCCAGCACCCGGGGATCGGTACACCCCGNAAAATGCCTGCTTCGGTCACCCGTCGGCTCCCATAGGCTCCTCAGAAGTGTTGCCAGGCTGGCGTGGTTTGCTGCCCACTAGTGTCCTGTGGCACCGGCTCTCTGCCACCGTGCCGGCAGCGCAGCATGCTGCCCGTGCGTGAGTGACAAAACCCCAGCCAGCAAGCCCCAGCACCCGGGGATCGGTACACCCCGAGCTGAGGAGAAACACTTCTTTTGAAACAGAAACAAGTATTTCCAATGGACTCTGACTGCCTAGCTATAACACTTTTTCATCTGTTTAGCATTTGATGATTAATTAATACCCATTCATAGCTTGAGTAACACCAGATTAAAAGCATCATCAGCTGTACTGTGCCATCCACAAACATATACCAAGATAAATGCTTTCTGCACACACATTAAACTTTCTAAACTAAGGATTTGGTTACACAATTCCAGACAGGCTATGTAGAAACGTATTGTAGTATGTGCAGAGAGAGATGTTTGCTTTTTTGCTTAAACGTTTCATCACCAACACTGAGAGTCACCATCTTATTTGGAGAGTGCTATTAGCACCACTGTCGTTTTCACTACTCATGCTCCAGCCCAACCCCTGTTCTCGATTCAGTATGCTCTTTCTCAGTCTTCTAATATGCTGCTAAAATCCATATTGATAGATATAGGGCAGGGAAAGGATTCAAACAGGGAATAAGTGTAATGGGCATTTATTTTTAGTGTCATCTGTACTGTATTGGGTGCCTCCTGATGTTCCATTGATTTCAGCAGAACATCTACGGACAACAGGCATATAAGAAATGCAGCCAGAGAGAAGCCTGCAAATGGGTTCAGCATACCTACACCAGACTAAATGATATAGAAAGATACTTGTTTCTGAAAACAGCATCTTAATTCTGAATTAACTTCATCTCAGTAATTACAATAAGGAGTCAGGATTTTGAAGGAGGCCATTCTCCCCTCACAGCCTCTGCTACCTTCTCCCTCTTCATCTCCCTGTAATGAATGAAATGCCCCCATACTAATTATGACCAGGCTACAGTAGACTTTCGCTGTTAATTTTTCATGCCTGCCTCTGGAATACTTGGGTATAGTAACATGGAAGGTAGTACAAATATAGTAACCTTGAAGGTAACTCTAAAGTATTGCTCAGGATTGTAACTGCATGACTCAGGCTTTCAAAGCAGTGAATTTAGCTGCATAGCTCCCACTGATGTCTATATCGTCCCACACGCTTAGTAAGGCTGCAATGCATTTATGGTTAATAGTTACCCGTATTTTTAAGAAACTCCCAGCAATGAGAGTTTAAAGCCTTTACAAAATCTAAAAACTTCAACCAAGTATTTGGGAAGGTTTTGTTTCGGACTTCCGAAATGCTAATTAGAGGTAACAGCATGTCAGTATTTTATCATCCCCAGAAGCAAGCTATTTCATAAACACAAAGTCTACCCAGTGACACTGCTCATATCTAATTTGACAAAATGTATTTGTGTTGAGTGACTGTAGGGAAAGATGGGGGCCAACCTTGCTATTGTTATTCAGATGGTTCCCATTATCTTCGACAGAAATTCAGCCCAAGATGACAACTACAGGGTTAAAGCCATAAGGTGTGGGTTTATTTTTCAAGATACCTCTCCCCTCAGAAGGGAAAGAAAAAAACCCACTCAAAAATCCCAAAACCAACAACAAAAAAAAAAGAACATAAATATGAACAACCTTACACACTTTAAAGTTAAAATTAGAAAGAGATATAAGACATAATGGAAAATTATTCATATATGTGCTTGTGTTTTAAGTAGATGTAGTACGGTTCCGTAAGGGGTTCAGAAAAGGCAGTGGCAGAAGCCAAGCAGCCTTCAATAGCCTGCCCCCCCACCCCCTTAGATATAGTCATAAAAGACTACTACCTCTCATGCAATGGAGTTCAGATATAGTTATAGATAGAATAATGAAAATAAATGTGTACGTGATATACCTATTTATATATGCAGTCACTTCCTTCAAAGAGATACGACACTGTGTTAAAATCTGAAGTCCTTTCAAAATACTATTCTCTGATATGATAGCCCAAATAACTGTTACTGATAAGCAAAACCAAGTTGTTCAGTCTTAATGCGAAGGGAGGTGCCATATTCAAGAATTTCCTCTAAAAAGATCCGAAATACATATGCATTTTGACAGTCAGAATAATGTCAAGAACAAACACACTTCCTAAGTTGCAAAGAATCATTGAACTATGCACTACATATTTCTACAATGCTTTCCTCTGAAAATACTACCATACACAAAAATATTTTATTTTAGTAATCTAGATTCACAAATGTACAGATGTTGCTTTGTGGCAGTATAGAATCTATGCAGACGCATCTATCATTTACATGTTATACTATTAAAACTAGAAGAATTTTTGGGATCCAAATTCACGTTTGACTGTGATGCAAGAACACATGGATACTGAAAGTGAAATTGCTACTGACTTCATAGATGAAGGAAAGAATGGAAGTGATTTTCATAGTATTTCAACCTCTTAAAGCAAAAATTATTCTGTTCTTCAAAAACCCCTGGGAGGGGGATAAACCACCATAGAATATAAAATTTACAGCATCAGTACAGTAGACAAAAATATGTGCCTCTCATTTTTTAAGAGGTACAATTTCGGGACATAAACAGAGTTGTTTCTTGTGCAAATCCAGTTTTGAATGTACAGCGCTGGTAAGAGCATGTACTTTCAGGCTGACTCTGTCTGTCTTATTAACAGCAAATCTCTCGCTCCAAGGTATCTGGCTGAAGAGGACAGAAAGGCACAGCACTGCCTGTCAAAAATAAATAAATAAATAAATAAATTCTTTATCTTAGAACTTGTTGCAGTTGTCTTACTGCTAGAAGAAATGCAAAATTTTCAAGTTTACAGTTTGGAGGTTTTCAATAATTTTCCATTCTGTGGCACTCGGAAGACGAAAACATTTTGAGATAGCCCTAGATACAGACTTAAGATTCACCTCCTAATTCGTGGTCTGTCCAGTTATTTGCACCGGACTGGTCGTGCCTGTCAACGTATTTTCTCATCCAGCATATACCTAAGTAGATGTGAAGGCACCTTCATCCAGCATTCATTCCTCACCCGCTGCTGGAGGTTCAATTATTTGTATCTTCAGGGAAAATCTTACACTTTGCCCTGTGCTTCCCTCACATTCATTCAATACAAGAAACATTTTCCCATTCTACCTCCTCTGCCTATTTTGAGAATTGTACGTTTAATCTTTCTGATTTAACTGTCAGGATGTCACGCATTACAGGCAACGCTACGTTCTCAAATCTGAGAAAGAGGCAGCAACGCAATAGAACAGCTAGAATCCCAGACTACAGCGTAATTTGTTTTCTGTTCCTAAAACTGCAACGCTAATACACATTTTAATGTAAGTTTTGCAATTTAAACGGATTTTCACGTATAATGTGGTTTTCAATCACATACATCTAAACGTTCCAAAATATCTCCATCCACTGTTAAAAAAAAATCCAAAAACTACAATAAATGTTTATCAACCAAAGAGTTAGCAGAACGAAGGGGGGGGGAAAAAAAGTGAACAGGTTTACCCTTCTTCTATCTCCACTCTAATTACCCCTTCCTAACTTTATAATTGACTGAAAGAGTCCTCAACATTTTCAGATGATGTAATGCTTATCCGTGCATATTTTTACATAAATGAGTGAGGAAAAAAAATACAGAGCAGGTACTTTTTCAGCGAAACGATGAAAGGGAAATAATTTTAAAATGCTACTTCCTCAACATGTACATAAAATAATTGTTAGGTGAAAGCACAGGGGGATTAAAGAAAAGAAAAAAAAAAAACAAAAAACCCCAAACGTAAAAGGGAGCACTGTCTCAATGCAAACGCTTAGTCGATGAAAGCCCTTCAAATTATCCCTGTCTACTCCGACGAATTTCTACGGCACTTAGCAAAATTCCGTACTTTTCCAGCTAAGAAAGAAAGAAAGAGAAAACACCTCTATCCCTGCCTCTCCAGACACCGTCTTATTCCTAAGGAGGCAGACATAGAGCAGCGCGGCTAGGTTACGGGCTGTCACTCTGCTAGGTAAGCTAGTTCAAGGGATCACGGAGCGATCTCGCCCTTCTCCTCGCGGCTGCCCGCAACCGGCGCGACGCTGCCACACAAAAGGCACCACCGCGACCCGCTCCCCTTCCCGGCCGGCGGCAACGGAGGGGAAGCGAAGGGAGGGGAAGGGAAGCGAAGGGAAGGAAGGCAAGGAAGGGAAGGACGGCGCCCCGAGGAGGGGGGACCGGCGGCGCTCACCATGCGAGATGCTGTGGAGCAAGGCGACGGCCAACATCCACATGCCCCCGCCGCTCGCCCGCTCCCCGCTCCGGGCTCGCCCTCGCCCGCCGCGCCCACGGCCGGGCCGGAGCTGCCAGGCAGCGCGCACCGGGTCCGGCCGCCGCCTCCCTCGGCTGGTGGCTGCTCGGAGCCTGCGGGGCCGCTCGTCCGCCCAGCGAGCGCTCAGCCCCGCCTGCAGCCCCGCGGCTCCGCCGACACTCGCCGCCCGGCTCTCGGGCGGGGGAAGAGGCAGCCGCCGGCGGCGGGGGCGGGGGGCGGGGGCGCGGCGCCCAGGTGCGTCCTTGGCTCAGGGAGGCGCCCGCAGGTTGGCGGGGGCAGGGCCGCAGGTGACAAAATCCTCCGGCGCCAGCACAGGAGCATCCCCGGCAGCGGCCAGCCCCGAGCCGCGGCGAGACGGCTCCTCGCACACCTCCCCTCGGCCCGGCGGGCGGACACGTCCTCCCTCTCCGGCAGCCCCGGTCACCCTGATCCCTCGGCCACCCCCCCGCCTGCCCGCGCCGCGGAGGGCAGCGCTAACGCCGGCCACGGCCCCGCTCGCTCCCAGCCCTCGGCAGCCCTAAAGCACCGCAAAGTCCCCACAGTGGAAAAAACCCAAGACCAACAGAAGAAGGCGGCAGAATATCCTGCCTCTCAGTAGTTGGCTGAACTGCGTCCGTTTGGCATCAGCTGAGTTGTGTATGACTAATGTGTTGACAAGTCGTGTGGGGGGACTGGAGGAGGGGGCCCTTCTGGAAGGTCACAGCCTAGACAGGCGAGCGCATCAAATAATTGACTAGGAAACTGAAAGAAGAAAAGAAAAAATATATCTACATTTCCCAGGGCTTACACAGCTCCAGATACTATTTGGCCTTTCATGTGTTTCTTTTTCTGTGGTAACAAATTTTTCTCCCCTGTAGTGAAAGAGTAAATTGCAGTGTCTCTAACTAAAAGCAATTTCTGCATCTGTTTCTTCACATCTATGATGTGAAGGTTGGTCTAAAAAGGAAAAGAAACAAAATGGAAAAATATTAAATGAAGACAGCAAAAAAAATCAATATTGTGAAATACATAACAGCATTAGGGCAACTCTGAATTTAAGCTATAAGATGAAAAGCAAACGCAACAAAGCAATAAGGAATCTCAACCTGCAAAATCCTCAGTGTGTTACCAACCACGATCACTCCACATTTGGCAGTCTTCGCAGGACAATATTTTTTTGAAAAATTGTTTTAGAGACAGACATTGCCATGCAGCCAACACTCAGTCTTGTGCACTGTAATGAAACCCAAGAAATTACGTCCCCCAAAAAGACAGTGGGATGAACATGTGCAGAAAGCTCAGCAACACAGACAGGGAAGAATATCTGGATATGTTTCTAATGCCGTACAGAATGGACCAAAATGCACTCCCGAAGCATTGTGTAAGGCACTTCATTCTAATTCTTGAGAAAACCAAAATATCAACTGAAGCACAGTGTAAGCCATCATGCAAGTGCTTAGTTCCCTGCATCCCATTTTGGCTGGGGTATCAGCCAGAAGATACTGAAGCCCTGAAGTGAAAGCAGGAGAGATGCAACCAATACTGGGCGGGAGTAGTTGCTCGTGGTTGCCCTTAAGAAAAAGATGTGGGTAACCAGGGAAGTTGTTCAGTGGAAAATAGCACCTGATGCCGTCAAAGAAAAATTAAAGAGAGAAGTACAAATGTCTTGAGGGAGAAAAAAAAAATAGAAGGAAGTTTGCTTTTATTGGGAGTAAAGTTCTGTTAAAAATGACAATACTTTAATCTCTTTGCCTGGAAGAGAGTTAGTGACTAGCAGAAATGTGTTAAGTATTCATTTGAGAGCATTTTGGAGAAGCTCATGACAGATTTGTTCAGGCGGCTCTTTCAGAATTGCTTTGTTTCCCGTTTTGAAGCCCAAAACATGTTTGGGGCTTCAGAGATACAATGTTATACCAACAGAATAAACATACCATCTTCTTATACCTTTCTACCTCCTTCACTCATCTGCCTAACTCTGGCAGCCCTTGACAAATTTCTGCTTCATTTAAAGCAGTCTCAAGCAAGTTCCTGTATGTTTCAGTTTATTTAAAACAACAGCTGCAGATGGAAAGAGTGTCAACTTGTTCTTCTGTGGCACTGAAAGGCAAGGGACCAGCTTTCAGTGGGCATACAACCTTTGCTAGCAACACCAGCCGACTAGGCAGCATAATCATAGTTCTGAGCTGGCTTTAAAGAAGGGAGTGGAAGGCAGGACACCATTCTGCATGAAAGCAGAGNTGCCAGGCAGCGCGCACCGGGTCCGGCCGCCGCCTCCCTCGGCTGGTGGCTGCTCGGAGCCTGCGGGGCCGCTCGTCCGCCCAGCGAGCGCTCAGCCCCGCCTGCAGCCCCGCGGCTCCGCCGACACTCGCCGCCCGGCTCTCGGGCGGGGGAAGAGGCAGCCGCCGGCGGCGGGGGCGGGGGGCGGGGGCGCGGCGCCCAGGTGCGTCCTTGGCTCAGGGAGGCGCCCGCAGGTTGGCGGGGGCAGGGCCGCAGGTGACAAAATCCTCCGGCGCCAGCACAGGAGCATCCCCGGCAGCGGCCAGCCCCGAGCCGCGGCGAGACGGCTCCTCGCACACCTCCCCTCGGCCCGGCGGGCGGACACGTCCTCCCTCTCCGGCAGCCCCGGTCACCCTGATCCCTCGGCCACCCCCCCGCCTGCCCGCGCCGCGGAGGGCAGCGCTAACGCCGGCCACGGCCCCGCTCGCTCCCAGCCCTCGGCAGCCCTAAAGCACCGCAAAGTCCCCACAGTGGAAAAAACCCAAGACCAACAGAAGAAGGCGGCAGAATATCCTGCCTCTCAGTAGTTGGCTGAACTGCGTCCGTTTGGCATCAGCTGAGTTGTGTATGACTAATGTGTTGACAAGTCGTGTGGGGGGACTGGAGGAGGGGGCCCTTCTGGAAGGTCACAGCCTAGACAGGCGAGCGCATCAAATAATTGACTAGGAAACTGAAAGAAGAAAAGAAAAAATATATCTACATTTCCCAGGGCTTACACAGCTCCAGATACTATTTGGCCTTTCATGTGTTTCTTTTTCTGTGGTAACAAATTTTTCTCCCCTGTAGTGAAAGAGTAAATTGCAGTGTCTCTAACTAAAAGCAATTTCTGCATCTGTTTCTTCACATCTATGATGTGAAGGTTGGTCTAAAAAGGAAAAGAAACAAAATGGAAAAATATTAAATGAAGACAGCAAAAAAAATCAATATTGTGAAATACATAACAGCATTAGGGCAACTCTGAATTTAAGCTATAAGATGAAAAGCAAACGCAACAAAGCAATAAGGAATCTCAACCTGCAAAATCCTCAGTGTGTTACCAACCACGATCACTCCACATTTGGCAGTCTTCGCAGGACAATATTTTTTTGAAAAATTGTTTTAGAGACAGACATTGCCATGCAGCCAACACTCAGTCTTGTGCACTGTAATGAAACCCAAGAAATTACGTCCCCCAAAAAGACAGTGGGATGAACATGTGCAGAAAGCTCAGCAACACAGACAGGGAAGAATATCTGGATATGTTTCTAATGCCGTACAGAATGGACCAAAATGCACTCCCGAAGCATTGTGTAAGGCACTTCATTCTAATTCTTGAGAAAACCAAAATCGCAACTGAAGCACAGTGTAAGCCATCATGCAAGTGCTTAGTTCCCTGCATCCCATTTTGGCTGGGGTATCAGCCAGAAGATACTGAAGCCCTGAAGTGAAAGCAGGAGAGATGCAACCAATACTGGGCGGGAGTAGTTGCTCGTGGTTGCCCTTGAGAAAAAGATGTGGGTAACCAGGGAAGTTGTTCAGTGGAAAATAGCACCTGATGCCGTCAAAGAAAAATTAAAGAGAGAAGTACAAATGTCTTGAGGGAGAAAAAAAAAATAGAAGGAAGTTTGCTTTTATTGGGAGTAAAGTTCTGTTAAAAATGACAATACTTTAATCTCTTTGCCTGGAAGAGAGTTAGTGACTAGCAGAAATGTGTTAAGTATTCATTTGAGAGCATTTTGGAGAAGCTCATGACAGATTTGTTCAGGCGGCTCTTTCAGAATTGCTTTGTTTCCCGTTTTGAAGCCCAAAACATGTTTGGGGCTTCAGAGATACAATGTTATACCAACAGAATAAACATACCATCTTCTTATACCTTTCTACCTCCTTCACTCATCTGCCTAACTCTGGCAGCCCTTGACAAATTTCTGCTTCATTTAAAGCAGTCTCAAGCAAGTTCCTGTATGTTTCAGTTTATTTAAAACAACAGCTGCAGATGGAAAGAGTGTCAACTTGTTCTTCTGTGGCACTGAAAGGCAAGGGACCAGCTTTCAGTGGGCATACAACCTTTGCTAGCAACACCAGCCGACTAGGCAGCATAATCATAGTTCTGAGCTGGCTTTAAAGAAGGGAGTGGAAGGCAGGACACCATTCTGCATGAAAGCAGAGTTCATTCATTCTGCTGCTCAGGGAATCACTTGACGGTAAACGTAAATTAAATATTCTGTCGAAGTGGAGAAACAAAGCTATATGATAACTTCCATACAAAGTTCATGAAATCAGTCAGGATGCTACTTCTCAAGGCTGAAAATTCAAGCATGACCAGGCTTCAACTGCAACCAAAGCTAGTTAAGGTCATCAACCAAGGAGAATCCCCTTCGATGCTTTTTTGTTTGTTTTATTAAAATAGAATGTTCAGGACTGAGTGGCTGGAAATAACTTGCTGGAAAATTATTGAATTTGTTTTAGGAATAATAAAGTTATCTCAATGAGAGGTTGCACATATCTTCTCTGGAATAAAACAATGCTACGCAACTACTACTGTAACTGTGATTACAGGTCAAAAAATGTTAAAATGGGCTTGAATTTAGCTCTTATACTGGGTTTAGATCTTGTACTGGTTGACTGTATCAGGTTAATCATCCTTGCTTTCTGCAGCTACCATGCAAACTCTGTGAGGAAGGTCTCTGGAAGTAAACAAGAGATATGGCAACAGTATATACCAGCAGACGATCACCCTAAATGTATCTCAAATGCTTATCATTTCAGGTTACGTTATATTGCAGAAAGCACAAGCAGAAGACTTCTCTATTAGGACGTCACTGAAACCCCGATGCATTTGAGCCACCTGATTCCAATGGAGCATCCATAACATCAATATACTTTCTGACAGTTCTGGCCACACATATTCAAGTCGTCCCCTGAGCCACCAGGATGAACTACGTACAGAAATACCACTAGCACTATCACTTTGACAACAATCCACCCAGCCATCAGCTTTCAGTTGACAACACACAGAAAGGGTTAAGTGGCAATGTCTGCAAACCAATTTTGCAATGTGTGGGCGTTATACTCTCATATTAAGTGAGCAGACACACAAGGAATGGCCACAGCAGACCAATACACCCGATAAAAGATGGGTGCAAAGTGCCTTTGTGAAAATTAAGTAGGTTACAGTGATCCAACTAGCTGAATATTTCACGTTCCAGTATTGGAAGATGATATATCTGGTCTATAACTGCTGTAACCAGTCTTGCAGAAAAATTTTTTTTCTTTTTCAAATAAAAAGATAAAATGGCCTGTCTACAATAAGTCTGCATTGATTTGATCTTTAGAAAACAAAGGGATCTACCGAGGAGAGACTGGGCTGGGAGTAGCAGCAGTAATTGGTTCTATTCAGATCATGGATGGTTTCATAGGCTTTGGGCTTTTGGGAACTCAGTCAAATATCTGCAATTGAAGCATTCGACCAGAGCCCTTCATTGTCATTCAGGATGCAAAAATCTCATTTGCAATTTCAGCTTTGAAAATGGTTTAAAAAGTACCTGAGGGAAGAAAGAATGGGAGGGAAGCAGAGAGGAAGTGAAGAGAAAGCATGGTGAGAGAGGAAGTTCTCAACAGTCAGAAGACCTGGGGAAAAAAAAATAAATAAATAAAAATGAACGTGCATGAAACCAGAATCTAAATGACTGATCAGCCCAGATTTTGGAAGAGATGATACCTTNCGAAGCATTCAACCAGAGCCCTTCATTGTCATTCAGGACGCAAAAATCTCATTTGCAATTTCAGCTTTGAAAATGGTTTAAAAAGTACCTGAGGGAAGAAAGAATGGGAGGGAAGCAGAGAGGAAGTGAAGAGAAAGCATGGTGAGAGAGGAAGTTCTCAACAGTCAGAAGACCTGGGGAAAAAAAAATAAATAAATAAAAATGAACGTGCATGAAACCAGAATCTAAATGACTGATCAGCCCAGATTTTGGAAGAGATGATACCTTGGCTCAGCTATCTGTCAGTTTCTAAATCATTCTGTGTCTCCTCATTATTGACCTCTTTCCCTGATTGTAGTCTTCTTGACTACGTTCTTTCAGCATAGTTATTTGAAAGAAAAATGTTAGTTACTAGTTTGTAGGCTAGGTAAAGATAACTGCTAGGGCTATCATCTAAGTAACCTAACTTTGGTTGTAAAGTTAGGTACAGTTTTCATTTTAATAAGATTCAACAACATATTCAGTTCTACTGAGAAGGGAGTTGTAGTCCCAGTTAGCTTAAAAAGAAAACCAAAGCAGAAGCATACCACCCTAAGATAATAACAGTAAAGAAACAAAACTTGGAACATTTCAGTAGACAATTATTTCTTTCCACTTCTAATGAAAATATGGAAAGAGGAGTCATGCAAAGGGTTTATGACTATTTGGCTGAAATAAATACCAGTCTAAAGCATTCAGACCTCAAGTCTTCTGAATCAAACCTTGTTGATCTTCTTTCTGAATAAAATTGTTTTAAAGCTGAAGATTACAAATTTGAACAACTCTTCCTCGAATTTTCAGGTAAACTAATGCTTTGTCGCTGGAGCTGTAATGAAGGAAGATAAACTCAAAAAGTTATAAAGGGGCCAGTAGCTAAGAAGGGAAGAGGAGCAGAAGTAGGAAAGCTTTTCAGTAGTTTCCATCAGTCTGGAAACAGGAGAATCAAAAGCCTTGTGAGAACAGGTTTTCCTTACAAGACTTCATGCCCGATTTGATACTGGAA
>VZSC01004350.1:202248-221991 GCA_013398225.1 Steatornis caripensis
AACCTGCTCTAGGCTAACCTGCTTTAGCAGGGGGGTTGGACTAGATGATCTCTAGAGGTCCTTCCAACCCCTACCATTCTTTGATTCTATGATTCTGTGATAACTTGGAAGTTCTACTGCAAATGCTTCATGCAGACAAACAGTGAATGTCTAGGAATGTACCTTAATGCTAAAACATTATGATTCTGCACAGGGTTTTTTTGTAATGAGAAGAGGATGCTTCCAAGTTCTCACTGTCTTCCTACCCACCATTTTTATGGGACAGAATTCCCAGTGGTCCTTGCTGATGTGCAGTCTGACCCTTCAATAAGCATTCTTGAAAACTTCATACTAATTGATTAACATTTGAATACATGGAATCCAGTTGCACAAGCAGTGCTTTGGGCTTCCTCAGGTTGAATTGACAATAGACGTACCTCTGTTATGAAGAGGTGTAACCCAGACTCTTCCTCATTACTTACTTTAACTACTTCTATTGCCTTCTCGGAACTGTGTCTCAACTCCTGACAGTCTTTCATGCATTTATCTTCCACAGCATCCCTGCCAGTTTGGAGTGTGTTGTTATTCCTATATCAAAGAAGAAGAATCGAAGCACAGGGAAGCCAAGGGCTAATCCGCTTAACGATTCAGGTACTGAAATACCCACTAGTGCAAAAACCAAATTTTAAGCAGGCTCATAAGTATTGGAAGTCACAACCTTATGTAGGACCCAGTATCCTGGTACTTCATAAAGAAGAGTCAGGTACTGCAGAATGAGATTCAAGGAAAATAAGCAGAGAGGCACACAAACCGATGAGAAATACCTAGGAGAGGTGCCCTAACGTTCATTGGGCAGTGGCCCAGAGATGCTTAGTGGCTGAATGGTGACATCACATCGGTCCTCTCTCAGGAGAAGCAGAAGAGGAGACAATTGGCTTGTTCTACACCCAACAGCTGGGACAGAATTGGGTTCAAATTATTTCTGACAAATATTAAGGAAAAGGTTGAGCTTAGTTACCTTATCTTCTTTGTGGTAGCTCACTTGCCTAGGTGACCTATACCCTGCTCCTATTTTCTTCCAAAGTAGCACTCTTCCATACTCTCTTCATATAGCAAGACCAAAGGCCACTTAAAAGATGTCATATAGTCCCAAAGTAACCTTATCGTCTCTGAGGCAAGAGAGTTCTCCAAAGCAAGCAGGGGTGCACTGGAACACGGATCTCCCACTTTCAAGGCACTCTTGGTAGTTGGGTATAGGGTGACATGGTTAAAAAGAAGGACACCTCCTCTACTACATTCCCGTACTTCTGTGGCAGAGGTGTTGCAGAGTAGAATGTACCAGGCAGCAAGTCAGCGTTTTCATGTCTCCAGCATCTTCAAATATGAGCATCTTCATGCATGCTCTGGGGTAAGAAAAACCAGGAGCCAACTGTAGGCATATCTAGTCCTACAGTGTGGTACTTTGCAGCTGATTTTTTTTTTTCAACAAATCAATAGAGCAAGATACAGAATAACCTGAGAATTTATAGAGACTCTTCCATTCCCTGTGATTTTCTAAATATAATTCTAAATTTCTAATTCATTAACACCTTCTCTTATTTTGTTCTCAAGTCCTTCTGTTGTCTGCCTAGCACTTTCTTTTTTCCGAAAGGATCCAAGTCATCACAAATGCAAGTACAACTATATATATCTCTTTAATACTATATATATTGTTATGGAGATAGTTCTTAGAGATAATATTATAAAGGATCTTATGAAAGATCTTCTCTTCATGTGAAAGCTACTTTAATACCTTACCAAAGGTAACTGGGGATCAGTTTTGCCCCCTGTAATTACCCAAAATTTCTTCAACCTTCTCTTCAGGCTGGATGAACAACATGCACTACTGCTATCTCAGGTATTCTTGGTTCTAAATCTATGAATGTTAAAAGAATGAAATGTGAGAAGCAGAGAGGAGGGGAAGAAAGAAGATGATAGAGAAGGAGGGAGAGTCCATACCAGGCTAACTCCTCCCAGTATCTGCATAGATTACAACACATTTTAGTTGTCTACTTGCAGTTATTTCCTGGGATCCTTTCTCACAAATATCTACGCCATAATTCCTGGGATTCAAGTCCTCTTCAGAGGGATAGGAATATCTGAAACCTGTAGCCAGCTGGAACAAAGGCTAATTCAGCAGGTGAACAAGGCCGCTTCCCATCCCCAAAAGAGCATGTTTTCTGCAACCATGTTCATGCTCATGCTCAAGGTTGTAGTCTTTCTCCTTTCTCTAGAGCATCTGGGTCTCATTAAGTGTGTCTGAGTATGTGACAGGTCATTTCAGGGTCTACCCTCACACCCAGGCCAGTTGAGTTCCAAACCATCTCATGCTGAGCCCTGCCGTCCCATATTCAGAATAAAAAAAATGGTTGCACAGATGATAAAACACAATCTTCTAAACAGTTTCTAACTAAACATGCAAAAGGAGCAGGTGTAATTTTAGAAAGACCTGAGTTATAGACCTGAACAGCAAGTGGCAGGTGCACACTCTCAATCAGAAACGCTGATGTAAGTTCTGCCAAATCTTCCAGTTGTTTTCCTCAGTCTTCATCAGACAGAGGATCAGTAAGCTGGCATTTATCCAAGCACCAGCCTCACTTAGGCTCCAACCAAATTGCTCATTCTAAGTATCAGAGTTGGATTAGATGAACATCAAAGATAAGTGTTGTAAGTAAGCTTAAGGTAGCGCAGCCTGTGCTTTTTTTTTTAACTCACCACCTCAGCTGCCTTAGCTGCACATTAAGCATACAGGGTAGGGGGATCACTTCAGACCTGTGAATTCTCATCAAGCAGAGCCTCAGGGCAGGTGAGGAACTGCGTAGTATCATTCCCTTTGATGCCACAACGCAGCAATGCGATTTTCAGTAGACTTCCCAAATAAATAAATTTTTAAAAGGCTGCATCAGCTATATCAAGCTGGGCCAAGAAGTCTACAAAACTCCCACAGCCAAACAAAAATCCTCCACTATCATTGCTACCTGACCACTGCTGATATACACAGCCCAGTTTCAGGCTTTACCCAAGCCTGAAACAGAATGACCAGTGTCTTTCGCAGTGCTATCACTGATGTGAGAAGATTATTTCAGACCAGGCAGCGTTAGATGTTTTGTCACAAGGAACTGCTGCTGAGTTGCTATTACTACTATAAATTAAAGCACAGAGTTGACTTTCTGGGCATACCTCATCTCCACTTCCCTTTGTCATCTCAGAGAACTCCTCAGGTTTTCAGAGCTGTGCCTGACCACAGTTCACCTGTGGAGAGAGAAAGAAAGACTCAAAATTAGGGCAAGACGTTTTGGACAGAAGACATCTTCTTGAGCAGATGTTTAAATAAATGTTTTCTAAAAAAAGGCAGGCCTCATTCTCCTGAAATAAAACACTATCCATATCAACTAAGCGCCGATCCAGAGTGTTTCATAGTGATTCTCAGCAACTGGAAACAGTAGGTGGTACTGATAAGGAAACAGCATGGCTGAACTTCTAATTTCCTTTGACACGGCCATAACCCCTGCTTTCTGCTTTCTGCTTTCTCTTCAAAGAAGCAAAGCTCAAGAGTGTACTGCATGTGGGGAACTCATCATTGGGGTCAGTTGTTTCATGTTCTGGTTTCATATTGAAAAAATCAACATGTGAAGACTCCACTTAACAAAGGCTCAGTAATAAAATGTTGGTGGATGAGTAACTGATTCATGAATGAGGTCTGCCTTTATTAGCGTCACCTTTTCACAGTGATGCTGTTAGCGTAGAAAGTTTTTCAGAGGAAAATTATTTTGGATTACTGGACGGAACTTGTTTCTCCATGGACAAATTGCTTCTGGGCTTCTATTTCAGCTCCAGCTGCCCTCGCAACCCTAGTAGTGCCTTATAGTTAAGAG
The DNA here is from genome assembly GCA_013398225.1 of Steatornis caripensis. NCBI lineage: Eukaryota > Metazoa > Chordata > Aves > Caprimulgiformes > Steatornithidae > Steatornis > Steatornis caripensis. The sequence continues at coordinate 206,142 of VZSC01004350.1, forward strand.
GGCTGTGAGCAGACTTTCTCACTTTCTCTTGGTCAGGTTACTTCAGAAGTAAACTGTTCAGCAGACAGGCACCTCAAGCCGATTAGCAAATAGTCAAAGTGTTTGAAAACAGAAATGCACACATTGCACACACAAACCGTAAAGGAAAACGATACCATGGGTCAACATCAGATGAATACTCGCTTTAGTTTACTGGCCAAAATATTGTTGGCAGGATGCCAGCCAGAATGATAACTAGCTTATAACAGCTATTTCCTGACCACTTCATAAAGTTATATTGTGCCTGAACATGCCCAGGCACGAAAGTGCCTACTGGCATGCCTTTACCATATTGCATCCCATGATGGATGTGAGTGACATTGCCTCTTACTCGGTTCCAGTAGCGTAAATGATACTGTAATTTCAGCCACTGCGTACCCCACAAAGACATGTTTGAGCACCTAAATCCTGCCACAATGCTATTTACTAAGAAGGTAAAGGGATCTAACTGCCAAATAAAACCACTTGAGTAGCATGGGCCAAAGCCCAAGGAGTGCTTGGAACTAGTAGCCCTTCAGCCACACATTTCATGTCTCTGTACTTCAGTGACTCCACTTGCAGAGTTGGAGGAGAAAAACATTTCATTCTTTGCAAAGCGTTGGAGCTCTCCTGACAGAAGGGCCATGGGGATCTGGGACACAGCACAGGCTGACACACACTGAAGAGAGAAATGAAGGAAGGAAGCCTGCTGAGATCAGGTAATTGCTCAGGCAGGCAAGGCTTGCTAACGAATGTGCCAAGAATGCGCTTGTCTTTCAGTTTTGTATGAACTCAGGAAAAGGATTCTCTGGGGAATTTGTAGCCTTTGGTCCTCAAAAGCAATGAGGATGAAGGTCATCATCAATAACTCTGGAATTTTGTAGGACAACATAAAACTTGATGCACAAAATACAGCAATTTCAAGAAGGTTCACCCCAGAACATGGAACAACACAGACTTTGGCATCTTCCCCTCTATGTACAAGGTGGATTTCTTTGACTCTAATCTTATCTGAGGTGAAAACAAATCAACAGCAAGCAGATATATGCATGACTCAAATTTGTAATACACATAGAAAGAGAACTAACAGCACATACAGGTATTAGACATGCCAGAAGAGCACTAACTCCATCAATAGGCCTGGCCACAAGGATGCAGACTCAAAGTGGCCTTACGTTGTGCAGAAGCACAGGTATAAACTACAGAACTGGAATTTTTGGCCCGTGACACATGCACACAAAATGCTTAAGTACATTAAAGAGGTGGGTTTAGCCATCTCAGCTGATTTGGATTCTTGGCTGCAAGAGGGATGTGCTTTTTAACGTTGTTTATTATACTAGCCTCCTCAGTAAAGAACTGATGGAAGGTCCTTTTTCCTGACCTAATTAGGCAAAGCTAGCTCTTCCTATCTGCAGCTTTTGCATGGCTCAGATTTCTAGGTGTCCTGTTAAAAAGACCCACAGTAGTAACGTTGTTTTAAAGTATCACTCAAGACTGAAATTTAGCTCAGCAGTAATGTCCATTGAGAGGGACAGCTATTTCTTTATTCTGTTGTCTGATTGGAGTAAAACAGATTGTTAACCCTCATGTAATTACTGATTTACCAGCACTGCCACTGCAGTGTGCATTCATTGCGTCGGGTAGAAAGTAATACCTTAAAAATGTATTGGTTAATAAATCAACATCAGATTTTAATATTAATTGCCCCTTTGAAACAGATTCTCACCAAATATCACAGTTAGTGGCTGCTTTGCTAACATCTTAATGGGTCATTAAGTAAAACCAGTCATTAACTGCTGCTATTACAGTTTCCATAAGGATTTATTAAGGCAACTTCATATATTATTAAAAAGAAAGTTCCTGGTTCTAGTGTTCTGAAACTTTGTCTCCCTCAGGCTTCCACTGATATTGCTTCAAAGGTAGAAACATTTGCCAAATGCATAATCGTGTCACTCAGCTCAGTTCCATTCTTTAAAATAATATTTCTTGCTCTTAAAATTCCCTTTTCCTGTGTTCTCCTTTCTCAAGGAGAAAGTGGTTGTGTATAAACGAAAGGTGTGAAAGTCGTCTTTTTAAAAGAATAGGTTTTTCAGTTCTTATAGTTATTAAAGCAAAAAGAGGCGGGCCTGGTATAACAAAAATTAAGAACGACTTAAAACTTTGGGTCTGTGACTATGATTAAAACCACTAAGAGGAAATTCTTCCTCAGACAGCATGTTACTAAACCATGAAACTCATTGCCGCTAGAAGTCCCTTAAGGTCAAGGCTGTATCAAGATTCACCACAGAGTTGAAACTTTATATGCATCTCAGGAATTCTGTGTCTCATACTCTCATAGTTGAAGATAGTCTTAAACTCTAGAACATGAGGCTTAGAACTGCCTTAATGACTTCTTGTGGTAAGTAATTCCACAATCTAAACAAAATCTGTAATTATTAGAAGTCAGGGTGAGAGAATTCTGGTGAAAGTTTTATAGTTGCAATTTGTATGATTCTTCCAATGGACCATGGATGAAGCTAAGGCTGATCCAGTACAAGAAGGCTTACACTCCCTTGCACGCCTATATTTTCCTGACTGTCTCTACTTTTTTTTTGAAGTGGAGAGATATCAGAAACCAAGAGTTTCAGACTCACAGCTCATCACATTCCTAGTGTTCAATCAAGAATTTAAAATATGCTGCACTGACAGCTTCCATGTGATGACATAAGAAAAATGTTTTTTTCCTCCAGCCCATAAAATCTGACAAAGGTCCACAATCAGCTCTGTGCTACCCTACTCCATGTCCTTGAGCACAATTGCTTTGACTTAATCAGGCTCCTGTTAAAAGGTGCGAAGGTGTGGGAAGGAAAATGGAGCGACAAGAGCCTTTGCTTCTCCTCAGCGCATTACACGAGCTGAGATTTTGTGGCTACAGTTAACTTTTCAAGGAATTCCACTGATGATTGCTATATGTTGTTTGCAGACTGCTGGCATCAAGAAGTATTGAACATTCAGATTCCTTAAATAATATACGTTTAAAAATCATATTGTCACAAAAATCAGCAGATTTTATTCGGAGTCAGTTTATGCGAACCCAATCAAATCAAGTGATCAAACCACAGTAATTGATGTTGCTGCAAAAAAATAAAACTCGGACTTACAGGCTGCTAAATGTTTGTAACCTGATACTAAATGGTTCAAATTGCATCGTGTGTTGTTATCTGTGGATAAGCTGATATTATTTATGAATGCTGGGTTTTCTTCAAATGGCCTGGATTTATTTCATCTCTGCAAGGCAATGCTGTAGAGATTCACCTAAGAGTTATAGTGTCTTAATTTACGTATCTTGGGGAAAAACAGATAAACACCAGGCTTNGTTATCTGCGGATAAGCTGATATTATTTATGAATGCTGGGTTTTCTTCAAATGGCCTGGATTTATTTCATCTCTGCAAGGCAATGCTGTAGAGATTCACCTAAGAGTTATAGTGTCTTAATTTACGTATCTTGGGGAAAAACAGATAAACACCAGGCTTGTGAATGATATCTGATGATAAACTTCATGACTTCCTGTTTTTGAGAAATCATCTGTGAAATATTCTTGTATATTAAAAAAAAACTTCAGTGCTATCCCTTAAGCACCTTTTCCCACTGAGGTTCCTATTGCTGAATACCAATTCATTGAAAGCCTGGTTTTGTGCCTGATTAATTACAGCATCTCTAGCAAGAGCTGCACGGCTTTTTTGTTAGCAACTGTAAGTTGACTGGATAACTGATTGCTCTCAAAATGTACAGTACCTTTGTAAAGCAAGACTTCATTTACAACAAGGAAGTGAAAGTGTGGTGTAAACAAAGTGTGGTTACATACAACTCCTTTTACATAAGCAAACGTGTTCCTAGTGATAAAAATCCCAGTTTTCCAGATCCAAATGAATCCTGTAAACCACAGACTTACACTTCATCATTAGAAATACCTTCCAGCCTTGCAAGATACATAGATTTCTTTCTCAACAGAGGTGTCCTGGATCTAAAGGCTTGAACTTTTAACAAAGATGAAATTTCCCATCCAACATATTTTGAAACAAAAAAAATTACCTCCAAATGATTTGACTATGTGAAATAATGTCTCACATAGGATGCAGGAAAAGATGCCAAGATTCACAACATAAAATAGCCCTCAAGTGAACATTTCAGTACCATGCTCCACCAAAGATAGGTCACAGAAGACCACTTTGTTCACAAGCATTCATTTTCAGTAATAACCCTGAATATGAAGCCATCTTCTCACTTCCAGTCAGCAAAACACCAGCTGCTAGTTTTAATGCCCCCCAGGTCTTGTTCACCCATATATCCGTTTCCATATCATATGCCTGTATGCTTACTCTCATGCACTCCTTTCTGTGGAAGGAAAAGTATCCTGCAAGATTTATGAAAACCATCCTCTGCTTAATATGTTCTCAGGCCCTCTCTCTGTCACAATACCTTGATGATGTCGTGGTGGATTCACTTATTAGTTAGGAAAGAGATGGTTTGTAACTTTTGCTGAATTATTTTCTAAGTTTTCCCTTACTTTTCCAAAACATCCTAATTTGCTTCGTTTCTTGTGCCTACCAACCCTTCTCTGTCTGAAGCACATTGTGTGCTCTTTGCAACTGAGAATATTTTTTTTTTGCTGTTTTCTCTAATAAGCCTAGTACAACATGTACCTGCTTCTTAGTTAGGGCTCAAACAATGCAATAAGGGATTACAAGCCTACAAGAACTTACCTATACATATGTGGCTTTGAATTATTCTGGTAACGATGAAAGAAAATAAGAATGAGTGATTAATAGGAAAAAACAACACTGCTAGCTTTTCTTATGCAACAGAATGCATTTGATATTTTTCATGTACATAAAAACCTACCTCATTCTATACTACTTTGTTTTTAAAACGGTGGTAATTTTAGACCCCAGTGGATGCTGGAGGAATAGTTAACAGAACATGGACTTTTTCATGAGATACTTACATTGAACCCAGTGCATTGTAAGTGCATTAAGAAGAGTGTGGCCAGCGGGTCAAGGGAGGTGATCCTGCCCCTCCACTCTGCCCTGCGGAGGCCACATCTGGAGTGCTGTGTCCAGTTCTGGGCTCCCCAGTTTAAGAGAGACAGGGAACTACTGGAGAGAGTCCAGCGGAGGGCTACGAAGATGATGAGGGGGCAGGAGCATCTCTCTTATGAGGAAAGGCTGAGAGACCTGGGCCTGTTTAGCCTAGAGAAGGGAAGACTGAGAGGGGATCTTATAAATCCTTATAAGTATCTAAACAGTGATTGTCAAGAGGATAGGGCGAGACACTTTTCAGTGGTGCCCAGCAACAGGACAAGGGACAATGGGCACAAACCAGATCACAGCCAGTTCCACCTGAACATGAGGACAAACTTCTTCACTGTGAGGGTGACAGAGCACTGGAACAGGCTGCCCAGTGAGGCTGTGGAGTCTCCTTTTCTGGAGATATTCAAAACCCGCTTGGATGCATTCCTGTGCAACCTGCTCTGGGGGCACCTGCTTTAGCAGGGGGGTTGGACTGGATGATCTCCAGAGGATCATTCCAACCCCTACATCCTGTGATTCTGTGATTTTGTACATGTATGGTAAGCTTGATTTAGCCCAATGCCACCAGTCTAATCATATCAGGACAATTCTTCACTACTTTGTATCTTGTGTGGGTCATTTTCTCTGAAGCAATGTGCATACTGACCATTTTATCTCACTCTGTAAAGAGGCTGAAGGTGTAAGACAACAGGACAAAACTCAGCCTTACACATTACTCTTCAGTAACTGTCTCTCCAAGTAACTTAAATCAGAGTAAAAACCAAGGTGGAAGATTAGGAAAAGTCACAAGACTAAATCATAGCATACCAATTTATCATTCAGACTATTAGTTGATAAAGTAAGAACACTAAGTGACATGTATCCTTATGCCTAAAATAAAAAAAAATCCATTAACAAAATTATTATCCCTTCTCAAACTATTAGGATATTAGCAGTGGTATTCTGCTTTTATTCATTTTCTGGATTATATTAGCACCTACAAGACTCAATTATAATCCATGGCCCAATATCACAGTAGCAAATCACCCTTTCCCTAATTTATTTACAATCTAAGGAGAAAGGCCTGTCTACATGGCAACATGCAGACAGTTCTGTGTTAATTCTACTCATTGTCTGAGCTGGCCAGGCATGAATCATCTCCAGTCCAAAAGCCATAAAGCCCCATTAATAAGGCACTGAGGGATAGGTCTTATCACCATGGGCTGATTACTACACTAACAAGGCCAGGCTCTGATTCACTCTGGCAGACTTTGAGTCTAGGTGAAGTTAGGCCTGTCTATATCAGAGAAGAGGTACTATTAATGTTACTAAGAGTAATCAAGCTTTTTGTTGGAACTGGTTCTTTGCAGAAACATGACATAATAAAAATGGAAATTTCACAGAGACATTCGCTTTTGACAAAATTCAGAAGAGTTTTGGATTGTAGGGCAAATGCAGCCTAGGCTGCATTAGCAAGACCATTTTCAGTAGACTGAGGTAGGTGATCCTTCCTCTCTGCTCAGGACTGGTTGAGACACACCTGAAGTGCTGTGTCCAGTTCCAGGTTCTCCAGTACAACAGAGACATGGACATATTGGAGAGAGTCCAGCAAAGGCCACAAAAATGAATAATCGACAGAAGAATACAAGGAAAGGCTGAGAGAGCTGGGACTGTTTAGCCTCGAGATGAAAAGATTTGAGAGAAGGTCTTGTCAATGTGTAAAAACACCTGACAGAAGGTGTAAAGAAGATGGAGGCACTCTTGTCAGTGTCGCCCAATGAAAGGGCAAGAGGAAATGGACATACGTTGAAATACATGAAATTCCATTTAAACATAAAAAATTTTCTTTTTTACTGTAAGTGTGATCAAACACTGGGGAAAAGTTTCCCAGAGAGGCTGTTAGAGTCATCATCCTTGGGGACACTGAAAACCTGACTGGACATTGTCCTAAGCAATCTGTTGTAGTTGACCCTGCTTTGAACAGAGGGACTGGACTCAACAACTTCAAGAGCTCCTTTCTAACCTCAATTATTCTCTGATTCTGTAATTCTGTATTCTGTTCAAAGTAAAAACATTTAAAGAAAAATAAGAAATAATTGATAGAAAAATTTTAGTCACTGGAGAAATAACAGAATCATAGAATCATAGAATGGTTTGGGTTGGAAGGGACCTTAAGGATTATCTCTGTTCCAACCCTCCTGCCATGGCCAGGGACACCTTGCACTACACCGGGTTGCTCAAAGTCACATCGACCTGGCCTTGAGCACTTCCAGGGCGGGGGCATCCACAACTTCTCCGGGCAATCTGTTCCACTGTCTCACCACCCTAGCCATAAATAATTTCTCCGTAATATATAATCTAAATCTACCCTCTTTCAGTTTAAAAATGTTATCCTTCGTCCTATCACTCCATGCCCTTGTAAAAAGTCCCTCTCCAGCTCTCTTGTAGGCCCCCTTCAGGTGCTGGAAGGCTGCTATAAGGTCTCCCCAGAGCCTTCTCTTCTCCAGGCTGAACAACTCAAACTCTCTCAGCCTGTCTTCATAACAGAGGTGCTCCAGCCCCCTAGTCATCTTGGACTCGCTCCAACAGGCCCATGTCCTTCTTATGTTGGGGACCCCAGATCTGGAAGCAGTACTCCAGGTGGGGTCTCACGAGAGCAGAGTAGAGAGAGGAGAGAGTCATCTTCCTCGACCTGCTGGTCACGCTTTTTTTTGATGCAGCCCAGGATATGGTTGGTCTTCTGGTCTGCAAGCATGCATTGCCAGCACATGTTGAGCTTCTCATCAACCAACATCCCCAAGTCCTCCTAAGGGCTGCTCTCAATCTGTTCTCCACCCAACCTGTATCTGTGCTTGGAATTGCCCCTACCCATGTGCAAGACCTTGCACTTGGCCTTGTAGGACTTAATACGTTTTGCACAGGCCGACCTCTCAAGCCTGTCAAGGTCCTTCTGGATGGCATCCCTTCCCTCCTGTGTGTCAACCACACCACATAGCTTGGTGTTGCCAGCAAACTTGTTGAGGGTGCACTCAATCCTACTATCCATGTCACTGACAAAGATGTTAAACAGTGCCAGTCCCAATACAGACACCTGTGGAATGCTACCCGTCTCTGGTCTCCACTTGGAAGTCCAGCCATTGACCGCAACAATTTGAGTGTGACCATTCAGCCAATTCCTCATCCAGCAAGCGGTCCATTCATCAAGTCCATGTCTCTCCAATTTAGAGAAAGGGGTGTTGTGCAGGACAGTGTCAAATGCTTTGCATGAGTCCAGGTAGGTGACATCAGTTGCCTTTCCCTTTTCCACCAAAATAGTCAACACCAAAAGAAAATTCATTCTATGCTAAGACAGAAATGAGGCTGACAGCATTAGGTTCACCTTTTCTCTCCAGTGTAAAGAAAGCTCAGCCAGCTCCCACTTCAACATCCAAAATTAAATGAGATGGATTCCAGCCTTCTTCATCAAATCATAATCAGCACCCATGTTGCTGACAGGGGGTGAAACACACAGCAATTAAAGACATGCTATGTGGCATAATATAGCACCATATATCCAGAGCTAACTAATTGGAGGAACATCATGCTAACAAAGTAACATAGCTTCTGATTACAAAGCTAACTCAGATCTGTCTCTGTGACAGGGATTTTTGCTCAGCAGCTATGTTCTGAGAGATTTTTCTCAGGTCTGTGGTAAGCCAGGAGCTGATTTTCATTCTACACAGTGCCATGACAGAAGCAAAGCCAGAAGATTCATACCCCTTCCTGTGCACAAAGACTTCATGATATATTTACTGGGAGGTACGAAATGCTCAGTGGCAGGAAAACCTAATGCTGGATCTACAACTCAGCCCCGTGTTTCAGAAACTGATGTTCTCAAAAGAGGGGAAACCAATCACTGGAGAACTCACCTTGCAAGACTCTTCACAACAAAATCCTAACTTGACTGTTAGTGGAAAACAGATGATCACGTTATCCACCGGCACAAGGAACCACACAGAGCAAAATCTTTGGCAGTTAGAATGCAGCTATACAACTACTCATGCTTGCATAATCTTATTAAACATTTTCATTCATTTCTGCTTGTTAAAGTAATATGATGACTTACTGTAGTTTCAAATACGGCAATGAAAGGAAGCTTTACTTTCCTCAGCCTGCTGTGCAGCTTTAGTGCCAAAGGCAACAGTTTTTTAATCCAAAATAAGAGTTACGAGATTAAATACATTTACCAGCGTAGGGGGAAAAAAAAAGAAATGAAAAAGGGAAATGGGCCCTTCTCACCTGCCCATGTATAACCATGCGAGCTAAATTAAAAACAGAGTGTCAGCTGGAAACTCATTTGCGTGAAGAACCGTTGGCAGGTTTTAACAGTGTATGGGTAGAACAGGGTTACAGAGCTGTGTATCTTTCCCTTCCTCTTGGCTGCTCAGTAGTACAGAAGTGAGAGTTGAGGAGCAATTTTACTGCAAGGCCAAGACAGCTTTTATGAAGGTAAGTCCCAGGATTCAAAGGACAATGTATAAAGGACATAGAGACTGTTGGAGTCCATTCATAACACAGGGCAGGACAGAACTAGACGTGGAGCAGAAGCCTGTGGCTCTCCCTGAGGGACTTGCTGCACATGAAGCATGCACATGAGGGACATGCTTCCCACACATGAAGGAGATGCCAATTTTGAAACCCAAAGATTGAAATGTAGCAATCATGAAAGTGCAAGCACCTTCTCCTCCAGTCTGCTCAATCCTCTGTTACTTCAATAGACAGAAAAGAGCAACGGCAGTTCGTTCCCCACTGCTGCCAGCTTTGCATAGAGCATGCAGGTATGCGTTGGGAGTGTTAAAGGATTAAAAGTGAATTGACAATGATCAATGCACCTTAGTCCAGTACCACAAAAATTAAAGAGATTTTTACACAGTGGCTTCAATGGAAGCAGAACTACTGCCTGAATAACAGTGTTTTAAGTCTTATTTCTTTGCTATCAACTATAAACAATATTTTAAAAGGCTTGAGGTATGATTATAGTTTTTAATTCACCTGGTCAGCTCAGTCTCGCTGGTGACACAATAATTTCAGCCTGTGTCTCCTCATGACTGTGGCAGCACCTGCATCCGCCTGTTATGTGAGTCTTGAGCAAGGAGAACTTGCAGAACTGTTTTCAAAGATAGTAAAAGGCAGCTCACTCTTCTCACAAGGCATCTCTACTTATTACTACTTAGTGAAACACGTAGCCTTCACCTTTCTGGGATTAAACTACTGAAATGAGAAAGGGCCGTTTCTCACTTTGAAAAGCCTGCATTCTCTTGATGCTTTCACTGGTCTTCAGGAATGGGGATTTATGCTGGATCCTGCAGTGATTGTTCCTGTATCCTGTATGTTCTTCCAGCACCCTGTCATACAGGCTTCTCCTACAGCTTCGAAAACTCTTTCTTACAGATGTCTGGCAATGCTCTACATAGGTTGCTAATCCTCTCTCTCATTCAATTTCGTGATTTTTTTCTTTTATAATTTTTCCCTTTTTTTGGTTTTAGTTTTCTAGAATAAAGAAATCAGAACATATATTAGATGCTTGTTTTCCTGGAAGTATTTTTAGACATAAAATGAAAGAAGATTAACAATGTTTTTCTGTATTTCAGTTAATTACTTTCCCCTTGCATATGCTGTTCAGACTGCCAATTTGAATTGTGTATCGCTGTCTATTTGTAAGTCATTATCAGGTCAATAAAGCAAGCAGAAGAAACTCATAGTTGCAGGGTATATTTAGTGAATATGTAGGAATGCTCAGGTTTATTGAGGATCTTTTAAGAAGTTGATTTTTTCCCAGTGGTTTTTTTTTTATTTCCCTAAAAGCGCCAGCCTTTGTCTCAAAAGCTATAGGGAGCTAGTCTCTGGAATGTAGTGCTAGCTCTTGTAGTTCTCCTCAATTATTTAGTTTAAGACTTAAGTGATCATTTGATAAGAAGCTACGATTTCTTTGTGTTAGGTTGAAGCAAAGAAAAGAATTCTGGTCACATCAGTAATGACTGATGGAAGAAGAACAACTGCCAATAAGGGACATGAATTGGTTTTTTAGGTTGCTTTTTAGCAATGACTTCTTTACATTTGTGTAGGAACAGATGTTAGTATTGTAGGGAACAGGAATACGTAATCTTTGAAGTCTTCATGCTCTCTCAGAGATTGCAAAAATAATTTACACAGTTAATTTTACTATAATATATGTAAAAGAATTTTACAATATCCACATACTGAAAAGACATGCAACAATATTTTTATCTGAAAAACGATATCCCACTGTCCTGGTTTGACCAAATGCAGTATTCCATCCCATACACATCATGCTCAGTGTAGGGTTGAGGGATCATGAGGGTCACTCTCTCTCCTTTTACGGCTGGGGCCTGAGTGCATTAATGGACTTTAAGGGCCCTGAGAAGCCTCACCTGGTGCTTCTGCCCACACCCATGGCCCAGGAGTCTATTTAAGCCCAGCATGGGGCTGTTAGTGGGGGGGCTGGGTGGTGTTGTAGGGTCTAGCTCTGTTCAGCTCTTTGCTCAAGTGTTGGAGTAGGCCAACTTTGGCTCTTCTGCCTTCAATCCTAATATGTGTGTTTCTGAATCCAGTTCCTGCCTGCTGCTGAGTATGGTCTGGGACTTTCCTGGTGCATGCCTCGCAGCATCTGGGTGACACATTCGTCATGAGGGAGAGGGGAGCTCGACGTTGGTTTTGTATATATTTCATTATTATTCTTTCTATTATTATTATTGTAGTCAGATTAAAGCTGTTTTAACTTTTCTAACCCATAAATCTCTTTCCCCACTTTTGAGGAGGGAGGGGGTTAACAAAGAGCATCTGCTGTCCATTTAATAGCCAGCCCAGCTTTAAACCATGACACCCACCTACATTTTACTCAAGAAACTGAGAACCTTCACTAGATTTTTAAAGCATTTTAGGAGAGCTACATGTGAAGTGTTGAGCAAAAGGCACATATTACATGGTACTGTTGTTGGTAATACTGCTTTAGGGTGCTGTTCATACAATAGGGGAAGTTAATAGAATAAGACTGGTACAATTATGTATTTCTCTACTAGTTCCCAGGTAAACTTCCCTTTCCGTCCCTCCTGTCACATCATCAACCCGAAACAGTAGAGTACACCAAGCTCAAAGCTGGTGATAGCTGAAAGCCATTCTTCTTTTCGTAACAATCTGCAGAACAACTGCAAAATAACTGCAGATTGCCGTGGAAAGAAGAATGGCAACATGTCCTTGCACTTCCCCTCTTCCACATTGTTCCTTCCCCACCATTGCTCCCACTTCCGCACAACATAATAAGATGCTGGTAGAAATTGCCAACTCGATTTTGGGGGGATGGAGAATATTATTCTCAGACATGTAAAAAATGTCAGTGGTGTTCAGAACAGTTTAGTATAAGAACAGCACTGTTATTAGAAGAAAAAAAAAGTGAAGTTATGACTTGCAGCTGCCGCTGTTAGCTTACTGCTTGTGCAATTAAACACTTTCCAGAAAATTCAAGTCAGTATTTGTGACAGGAATATTTATTGGTAATCACTCAGTAAGCAAGTAGTCACCCACAACTCACCAAAACACAAACACGTACTTTCCAAAACGCCTAGATGTTTTGACTTTACACTTTTTTTGTGACATGGTATGGCAGAATGCAAAGCTGAACAAGCTAAAACCAAGAACATATACTTTAGCAGACAAAGGAGAACTATAGCTATAACTCCATGTTATATACTCTCTTTTTACATTAAAATCAGTGCACCAATAACTGTTGAACTACTTGGCTGCTCTTAACTCTGCTTTTCTCCCCTAAGACCTATGTTCTCTTTATCTGTGTGCTTAACTCCAACGAGTGAGATAACACATGTACACAAAGATTTAAAGGATCTGGGCCATCAGATGTTACGTGTTCATAGGTAGGATACAGGAACTAGAGATGCCGTTCTGTGGCGTAATTTTTGCCCTACTGCTTCAGTCTAGAAGGATCAGACCACGGCTTGACTTCAGTGAGGTTCCAGCAGACAAGAGGAGGCAGCAGTGTGTTTTTACAGTCTAAAAAGTTGATTCAAGCTCGCATGGTTTGCCGGGACAGTACAAACCAAACACAAAGATGCTATTTGTTTTTGTGCTATTTCCTAGCCATGAGTGAAAATCTTACTCAAACAGCTAGTAAGTGGAATGTGTGATCTATTAAAGGACCACCACCTATATTGAGTTCAGGGACTAATACAGAAAAGTCCAAAACTGAAAACAGCAGTGTTTGCAGCTTCAGCTGATGAACCAGGCCCTCAAATCGAGGTCTATGACAGCTCCATGTTTTCTCTGACTGCATGACGCATAGCATACACTGATCAGTGATTGCATATGTCCATTAGACAAAAAAAGTGCTCTGAGATCTGAGATAAACTATCATTCAAATCCCAGAAGATTCCGCATATACGTTACAGTTCCTATTTGGCTGGAAAATCAGTATGCATCTCTCTGTCAGAGGAGACATTCAAGACATACACTTGCATTGATACTTGGAGTCAATATTGCAGCCACCCTCAGCCAGCTCCGGTAAAATGAGATACCCTTTCTTCATCAGATCTGAGATGGAAATTGGGATTAAGGTGTGAGATTAAGGTTGATCCTACCTATTAAAGCAGGTATTGACAAACATGATGCTTCCTATCTTCTCAACGAATTACGTCTCCCTCCTGAGACTGTAGTGTATCTGAGAAGCCTGTGAGTAGAAGCCAAAATGTGTTTGCCCTTTCACATGTAGCTTTATGTTCCTCCAAGGAGTCCAAACAAGCCCAGAATTTCAAAGACTGAATGAGGGGCATCATACTGAAAGTTAACTAAAAGCTCCAGCTGAATGTGAGGTTGGACTCACAGGTTCTGTGATCAGGCACAAAGAAGCAATTGTAGCGCTCACTGACCTGTGAATGACAGAAAACCATTTCCAAGAGTGACAGTGGTGTTAGCTATGTTATAATCACTGGCTGCACTTGGAACATCACTCCGTTTAGAGGGTACAAAGGAAGCAGTGAAGCCCAAATCTGAGTCTCCTATGGAAACAGTGAAAATCACACAAATGTTTCCCCTGCTGAAGAGGAAATCATAGTTACTATAAATGTCTTGGTTCAATCTATACTGCATTCCTCATAGCAAAGGTGAGTTAGATGATTGGGTATTTTCTATTTGGTCAGCTCTCCACAAGTGTAAGCGAAATGGCAGACGGTAAGGTCTTCACGGAAGGCTGAAGGGAAATTAACAGTGGCACAAGCAGTTCATGATCAGGACTTAAACTTACAAAGACTGTACATGAGCATTGTACATTGGCATCACACTACTTACTATGTGTATTTTAAAGACTACGATCTGCAGTGGTACACAGACAGTAGTCATATTATTGCAGTAGAAGAATCAGTAGAAATGAATGCAAGTCAAAAAGTCTTGTTCCAGTCTCCAGCCCTATTCAGATTTGGGGTTGAATTTTGGAGACCCTGCAGCCATAAAGTTATGATTTTGCTGTGTGTTCTAAACAACAGTTTTTTAATTTTCTCTTACTTATCAAATAGATTCTCAAGAATAACTATTTCCACTTTACCACATTGTAAAATGGAAATTACCAAAAGTTTTAACATCTTGAACATTTTTTTAATTGAACCAGTACAGGTTAATTGATCTTGAAACTTGTCTTGTTGTTTACATATCCTTCTAAAATAAGCTTTTTTTTTTTCTTTTTAACAATAAGCTTGCATGAACTAAAATACTACACTGAGGTTCTGTAATTACACTTTCTGAAACCAGGCAGAGAATTTTTCATTGCTAATCTAAGAAAAAAATCAAAATATGAAGATGAACAGATTTTCAAAATGTTTAAGCAATGAACACCTAAACTCCCAGAGAATTTGGAAATTAGCTAACGGTTACCTGCTAATTTACAATTCTATCTTGATGTTATCTGAAAACCTCAATTTTCATAGTATAGGCATGAAAATAATTGAAATTTATCTTGATTTGACAAAGCTCCCACTGGAGTTGAAGTGTCTGTTTGAATTAGAAATCTGTAAAGTGATAGCAAGGATAAGATATATGAACTTCAGCAAAACCAGTATTGCTTAGTGCAATAGTCTGTTCAGTAACTACTTTGCAATTTTTTGGCAATTTATTTGTTCTTTACTTTTTGAATTTTGTAGAAAAATACTCAAAAGCATTTTCACCAAAAGGATATGATTTAACTGAAAGAAATACAGCATACAAGCGAAAGTACTAGCACAAGATCAGAAAGATGTGCATCTTTACAAAAAAAACCAAAGCTATGTTTTCTTGAAAGGGAAAATTCTGATGCTTCTTCAAGGAACGACAAGGAAAAAAGTCAAGAGGTAGCATTACATATTTATATTGAATATACCACAGAAGAATATTTAACAATAGAGATGGAAACAATCATTCTCTTAGTGACAGGAAAACTACATAGTCTATTGTCTAATGTGCAAGTCCATTCTTGGTACCTTGAATGCATACACACTCACACATAAACGCACACATGTACATTTAATTATACATACCAGACAGAAAATAAAAGTGCCAGAAGTGCATTCCGTGACAACCAAACATGACGAGGAGAATCATAGAATCATAGAATCATAGAATGGTAGGGGTTGGAAGGGACCTCTAGAGATCATCTAGTCCAACCCCCCTGCTAAAGCAGGTTAGCCTAGAGCAGGTTGCACAGGAATGCATCCAGGCGGGTTTTGAATATCTCCAGAGAAGGAGACT
>VZSC01004350.1:222702-242326 GCA_013398225.1 Steatornis caripensis
CTGGTGAGTCAGCCGCTCCCCCCAGCTTTGTATCCTCAGCAAACTTGCTGAGGGTACACTCTGTCCCTTCATCCAAGTCGTTGATGAATACATTGAACAGGACTGGACCCAGCACTGACCCCTGGGAAACACCGCTGGTCACAGGCCTCCAACTAGATTCTACACCACTGATCACAACCCTCTGCGCTCTGCCATTCAGCCAGTTCTTGATCCACCTCACTGTAGAGAGAGAAAAAAGCTCAGAGCAAATCTTAGGTTAATTAATTTTATAATCACACTCTTTACAACAGATTTTTCTACGATTAAAAACAAGTGAATGTCAAAATATATTTTGAAATTTAGTAGCCACACAAATCAAAATTGTCACAGATCAAGTGGTCTACACTCTTCACTGTGGTGAGGTACATTTCCACCAGAATTCCCTGGGCAGTCTACTGATTTTACTTTAAACTTCTGTAAATCCAGATGACTCCGTGAAGAACCAAGTAAATGGAATCACTCTGGCATAAACGTCCAGTAATTCAGAGGAAACTCTGAAGACCCAAGAGATGAAAGGTTATGTGTGAAAAACTCTGGGTAATGGGCTGCAGTACTCACATGGCAATATTAAAAAAACAAGAAATATATGTACTGTAAAGAATTTGTATGAAAGCTCACCAATCTACCATTGAGATAATTTTTTTTGTTGCAATGAATTTATATGCAGGTCTGATTTCTGAAATAAGAGTACATTTATTATTTTCACAGTACTTAGCGAAGTCCAGCTGTTACAGACTTTACGTAGCAACACTCAACTGCTCAAAAAAGGTAAGTAAATGATGAAAAATATTTGAGAGTAAAATAGTACATTTTCTCAACAACTTCATGACCATACAGTTGTGAAAAAGTGTTGACAGAAGTACAATAAAATGTTGATGCCTTTTTTTCTGAAAAGTAGACATCTTTTTATTTGGCTGCTGTAGAGTGTGAAATATACCAACAATGTATAAACCTGTCAGCAAACCAGCACAGAAGTGTATCTCATCTCTATCTTGAGACACTGTGTGCCTTATTTAAGGATAATTTTTTTTCATCCTAGGACCGTGAATGATATACTTATTATTTAAGAGCATTCCTTTATATTCTTAACTTCCTTAATTCAATTTTTACAATGGTAACAAACCTTGAATTTTCACTACATCATATGAAACCACTGTCTTTAAAGATTTGAACTCTCAGTAATTTTACTATAGGTTCTAGGAAATGATCTCGTTACACATTAGAAGCAGATCAGCAATGTAGTTTACCTTATATATATGTTACATGATTTTGTCATCAATTTTATTACCTTGAACCATGGAAAACTACTTCTTCAAGTAGCATGGTTTATATTCCAATTAGCTTATTTGTCATTGCCAAGACAACATCCAAATCATTTAATTTACCATCCTGGTTATTTTGTTAATCCTGAAACATTCTCAAAAAGCTACTCAGGGTCAAGTTATGTCAAAACAACATCCAAGGAAGGAAGCTCTTGCACATTACAGCTCCATTTACATGCTCAAGAGATTCCTGAAGGTCACCTGCAAAGCTCTGAAAAACAAGCACTCTTGAGATGCCAGGACAGTGAGCACGCTGCATGAATTGCCTTAAAACTGTGCATTAATATATTTTTAGTGCTTTTGAAATCTTGCAGCCTTACATCTCAGGAGACAGAAGCTCTCTAGCTAGATAATAACACAGGCAGCGTGAACCTCTCCAGATTTGTACACCAGTGTCCTGCAGAGAGCTATAAGGAGACCCAGTGATGTTCATATTTTGGCCAATAATATCAATATATGAAAAGTACAACTTTCCTTGAGTTTCTTTCAGGACCATGGAATCAGGATTCCAGCAGATAACCTAGGACTGCTAAGTAGTGGATAAAACCCTGCTTCCAGTGAGGATACAGGGAAAATTCCCTTTCGTTTCAAGGGCAACAAAGTTTGGCCAAATCTGAGAGTGACTGAAAATGGCATCCTACAGTCTGCACTGAGCCTCTTTGACTTTCTATTAGAGCAAATACATTTTATGCGAAAGTATTTGAAAAATTAGTATATTTTGTGTTTATCATATAATTTAAGAGAATTTCATCTTTCTCCTTAGAGGTGATGATTGATAACTTCACTAGCTTCAGACTCAACCTGTCAAGCAGCTAAGGAAACACTGTGAAAACCAGCAAGAACGCTTAGCTTCAGGAGAAAACAAGAAGAGTTGACCTTGAAAACGCAGTTTTAGGCAACAGACCAAGTCATCAACATTTTACTCTACACGTATCTCTGTTTAATGATGAAATTTTTTGAAATGTCTCTTGGAAATACACATTTTTAGGAAAATCTTAATTCATACACCCGCACACAAATCCCACCAAAAAAAAACCAAAACAAAAAACCAAAAAAACAACCTAGACCAAGCCTGATTTCTTCTAGCACCGTTTTTTAAGAATAACAAGGATGTAGGAAGAAAGAATACTGCTTCTAGCCAAAGAGTTGAAAGGGAAGCTGGCTTCAACAGTTGTTACAAATCCTCCAAAAAAACCTGGGACAATGTTTAGCAGCCACAAAATGTCAGACCTTACCAGGTGGGCACACATTTTCTCACATTTTCCCCATGACTCTTGCCCGGTTTTATGGGTGGTCTCTCAATCACCTTATACGACCCAATGTCATAGGGAGGACTGAGAGAACACCTGTCCCGGTCATTTTCTCCTTCTTTCTTCTCTGGGATTTGGCTGTTCTTGCTTCCATGGCATTCACAATAGAGGAAGTGGGATAATCCTTTGATTGATTTCCACATCGTAATAAATCAAGATGCATTTGCATTATCAAAATTCAAGCAAGATTGTTCACCTAGCCCAAAAGACCCTTTTTTTTTTTCCCAGGGGACTGAGGTGTCTGAGTCCAGCATAATGATGAATTGCAAGCTGCTCCACAAGCAGAGCTTTTCTGATTAATATATTGTGTGCAACAATACATAGTGAGTAAGTCACCTTGGGTCTGCCTTCATTGGGGTTATTAGCTATGTCAGAATACATTAGCTAAGATAATCATAATTTCTCCTGCCGATTGGACACAGCCACATGTTCTGATGTGACTGAGTACAGATTTAAAAGTTGCCTGCTTAAGTCCTCAAAAGGCAAAGGAATTCACTTCTGAGGTGTACAGTAAATTTGTGCTTCCTCCTAAGCATGTTGTGATTCAGAGTCTCTTCTCCATTAGTTTTCTCCCCGTGGATTGGGTAAGAAACTTCAACAGCCAGCTGCTCCAAAGAGACTTCCGAATGAAGAGTGTCCTCAGAAATTACCCTCCACACGTGTGGTCTGTCCCCTGATGACAGAACAACTCCAAAAAAGTCCTTGATCCAAGCTGTCACTCCCACACCACCATACCTTTGTTCACTATAAGTAGCTTTCAGGGAAATCTGATGTTCAGGCAGAGTAAGTCTGGTTTTCCCCCTTCTCAGCATGGGCTAGCTAACAGGGAATTGAAATAACTTTATTAAGAGGAGTATTTTTTTCATAAGGAATACCATAACTGTGGCTTCCTTTTACCCCATTCCAAAAAGAAATGGAAAAAAAAAAAGACAGAAATTGCCCTGCAGAGCAAGATTAGAAAATATATTGGGTGAGGTTGATTCACATGTAATAAAAATTAGAAACTAGAATGATAAACAATATTTAAGATGAAAGTTTTTTCTATCCTGACCTCTTCTGCAAACATCAATAAGATGTGCTTTGGACAAATGGTCATGGTACTAGAAAAGGAACCTGCTTAGTTTTTAATTCAGAAATTAAATTTTAATAATTTCTGTAAAAGTCTTGGTTTTCCATGAACAAGGAAACCAACCCATCAGAGCACACCCATTATGATCACTAATTATGAGCTTGCTACCACTTTTAAGTTATTTTGATTTTCTAGATTCTCAGGCTTTTACATCAAGACGTCTGACACCCAAACCCCACTGATGTCCTAAACTGTTTAATGTGCTTATTCCACAGCAAAATGTTCACAGTGATTTACAGACAGTTATTGCACATGTCTTCCCACTGGTTCTATATAACCTCTTTCTGCTCTTAACACAGTTAACAATTAAAAAGACAGCTTAGATAACAGTGAGTCATACAAATTCCCTCGTAAATGGATTTATCTACAGTCTAGTTAAAAGGGCTACAACTAATAGAGTCTGAATATGAGTAAGATATATCCATTAGTAGAAGTTGACTTTTTTATACAGTAACAACTAAAAATATTTTCTTATTATGAAAGATGGTGTATTAATAAAACACAGAAAGGCCTTATTTTACCCTTTCTGCGAAATCTCAGAATGGTCACAGCAGAGTCTATGTCATTCTTTATTCTTTACATTACAGGAAGCACTACTTAATTAGACCACGTCCCTGGACTGAACCAAAAGTCCTGCCTAGGAAAGTAACCTGCAGCAGATGCAGAGAGCAAGCCATGCAATCAAGCCAGGACTCCCTGTACACCACAGCCTACTCCTGACCATCTGTAGCTGAAAGACTTCCTGCACTGGAAATCACATCTGGACCCTTCCATTACATGAAAAAACAGCATTTCAGTTCCAGCTTGCTGAATGACAGAGTTTTGTGCTCTGGCTCTACCTTCTATATCAGACAGCGAGAAGTGCATTCTGAAAAGAAATGTCTTCTCTGAGATTTTTGAGATTTGGATTCCAGAAAGACGTGTCTCAGACTGCTCCTACGGCCACATCCATGGTGTACTTTTTCAGTATACGGTCACATCCCAAAGCCCTAGCACACCTAGGCTGCAGACCACTCTCCTTCACCGGCTCAAAAACAATTCTAAGTTGTATTTCTTGTAACTCCCTTTTATCAAAGAACTTTAGAAAAGCTTCCAATTTAATCAATTCATTCCCAAAACTTGAAAAAAGGTTTTCATCCTGCACTAGCCTCAGATTTTCTCTTGTCTGCTGGTTTAATGGCTCTAAACCTCTCCATTCATAACAGATCAGGTCTCTCCTGGTCTCTTTCTTCTACAAGATTTAATAAGGAGATATAGTCCTGCATTTGAAGCAGTCATACAGACACAGTTACAAAATTTATTCACAGTATTCAGAAGGTCAGGCCTACATTGAAGAACGTGAAAGAAGTGTAAAATAACAAAATTACTAAAATTAGCATGTAAGAACTTTTTGTCTTTGGTAGAAAAAAGAGAATTACTAAATATTTTTTTGCAATATAGCCAAAAAGACATAGAAATCGGACTCCTAGGGTTTTTCAAGTCACCTCTGTTCATTTTCTCAAGAACTAACAGCTTTACAAGCTAGTGAGTGTTAGTGGCGAAGAGTAGCCCACTAGCTACCATTTTCTGGGTCTGTTCCTTACCACTCTGATGTAACTTCTCCACCACCAACTGTCCTTACTGCACAGAACTGAGGCTTGTCTTCTACTTGTACTATTCACATAACTAGTATTTCCTCTCAATTAACAAATGAACCAACAGTCTGGCAGGTGAAAGGACTAATTTTACTTGCAATGGGACACACGTGCCTCATTTCGGATTTGCATCCACCATGTAGATCTAAATCTCACAATAACCACACTCATTTTGAGAAGTGTTGTGTATCTGTAGAGTCAGAAGGAACCTGGACATTAAGAAGTGGCACAAGAATTATTGTATATGTAAAACAGGGAAATAACAGAGATGTGGTTTGTGCTGGAGTGTGATACAACAGTTACAACAAAGAGGATTTTCTTTCTCGTTTGGGAGTCAGGAGGGTTTTAACTTCAGTTTAATGAAGCAACAACAAACTGAACAAATGAAGTAAGGCAGGGAAAAAAGTTGAAAAATTGCCACGGCACTAAAGAAGCATATTCTGGAGGAATGTCTAGCTGGCAGCCCAGGCATCATGGCAGCCCTGACTGTAATTGGAAAGTGTAAAAAACTTTGCATTGCCAGAGGAGAGGCACTACCAGAGGGAAACTGCGTAATCAAGATACAAGTGAGGGCTTGGACATGCACTGAAGGGAACTGTTACCTGAATAAGCTAATCAGCCAGCTGACCAGTTTCAGTTTTCCAAATCATAATCTTAGTCTCTTAAGTAAACTCTCTGCTTTGATAGATAAAATTAATTTAGCCCCTTTTAAAGCCAGAAGGCTCAGAACTTAAACTCAAAATCAGGGGTGCCAAAAAGTATTTTTAAACAAGTTTCACAAAACTGCAGAGTTTCCTCAAGTCAAACAGGTAATACCAAACCTTTGGGCTTCTGTTCACAATAGGGAATTCAGGATACCTTGATTTCTTTGATCTGTAGGGTTATAAACAAAGTTCCTCCCTCGATTTCCTGTGAAGAGCTATTAGAGATAATGTCCTTTTATCCAGGGGAAGGGCTGTTCTTCATAAATCTTCTTTCTTAGCAGATTTAGTATATTTTTATATGATCAATTCCTACAGTACGAAAAAAAAGTTTTATAGGGAAATACTTATTTAGTTGCACTGATGAAAGGTAAAAATATTTTATAAAGTTCAATAATTACATATATTACTCAGAAACACCACCAGCTGTATCAAGTTGATTAATGTTGTTTGAGGCTTCACTGAGCACATATACTGTCTTGAGTCAGGTCAATCTACAGAACACCCCTGGATTAAATTCCAGTTTATTTGGAGACTTATCTTCCTGTTTCTTCTTCATTGTAACCAAAATGGATTTCATAAGCATTTGTAGATAATGACCTGTATCTCTCTGTTGATCATCTCAGGCTTGATCAGATAAGCCACATAAATGTTATTTATGATATTCTGTGCTCTTATTTTATGGCCTTTTTCATTTTATTGTTGTATGTGACAGCATGATTATATATAATTGATAGATAGTTTCATATTGCACAGAAAGAGCTCAGTAGGCGACACATAACCCAAACCACTTTTGTTTCTTTGGGGTGTATCTTTTAAGCCATCTCAATCAGGTACTGTTTTGAAAGACTTTTTATTTTTGTTAATGCATGTGGCTCATTAAATATACACTTTAATTGATTTATTATGGAAATAACTTTTCAACAAAGCAAACACCATGCATGGCAAAGCAGATTAGTTTCCTCAGCTACTATTTTCTACTGTAGCATGAAGGAACAAAGCAAAGATATCTATCTCCCTATATATCCCTATATGTAGAAATACTATGACCTCAGGGCCCAGAATGTGCTACAGAAAAACATTAGCTGCACAAGGCACACATTTCTTCATGAAATTTGATTTAGAGCTGCGATCAAACTGGGGACATTTAAATGAAAGTTTTCATGCCATCGATGGGGGTGCCAATCTCAGCTCATGACATACTGCTGAGCAATTCTTAATCTGAAAATATGTTTAAAGGACAGAATCAAGGTACTGAAGACCTCCCTCTGTGACTACAGATCTGCTACGTGAATATTTATCACTGTTTCCAAGTCAGGTAATTGAGAACCGGTAGTCTGTGCTGAACTAAACCAAAATTTTCAGCCTGCTTTCATCCCACTTCAACCTCAGGCACCTACTTGAGGCATCTAAGTCAGCAGAATATTCTCCCTAGGCTCCTGCTAAAGTCAATGACGAGTTATAGGATAAATTGCTAGCTGGAAGTAACTATCTGTCTTTGACAATCCCTGACAGACAAGGATATCTAAACTCCTAACTCTACATCTTCTACATAGTTAAGTGTCTTATGTTAGTTGGGAGGAATCCAGACTTTCAGTCATAAGGAAAAAGTGAAAAGAAAGAAATGTCAGTGCCTGATTCATCCAACTTCTCCCCACTGTGCAGATCAATCCTTAATTATACTATCTGCTTGAGAACAATTTCAAATCTTTGCCTCAGGGCAACTTTCATGAAAATCAAAATGTATTTCTTTGAGAGGAATAATAAAAAAAAAAAGCAGTCATGATTCTATATAATTCATAGATCAGTTATGATCGATACAATTTGAAAATACAAACATAGCCAGTAATGTCTCTGCTGTTTTCAATAATGGTTAATTATTTTTAATCAAAAACATAGATTCCACATATTTTAATATACTTTGCTAATTTCTTTGTGGTCTGTTTCTGAGACTTATGAAAAAACATCACTTGACAGGTTTTTCTGCAATCTTCCCCATTATAAGAAAGTGCATGGCTTTTAAGCCTCAGAAACAATTCTTTTTTTACAGCATTTGAACATGTAAAGCAGTACAGTCTTACTATTGAAAAGCAGATTCATTTATGTTAGTCAACAATTTTTCAGTCTTTGGAGAAACATGGGGCTCCTCTAATGTATCTCATACTGAAGCAATTAGCAGTGTGCTGAACTGAAAGGGGCCAAGCCGGAATCTAGCACTGTCCTTCATATGACAAGCAAAAGAAACTGAGAGTACTGTAGAGTTCCCAGTAGGAAAAATGGACTGCATTCTGATCTTCCCTACATCGAGTGACTCCACTTAAACCAAAAAAAAAAAAAAGGGGTGAGGGAGAGAAAGAATTGTCTTCCACGATGCTACTGAATAGGGGAATAAGCTCTATAGATACAGTTGTATTGTATAGAGCAATGACTATCAAATGACTATGCTTGTGAATTATCCTTCTAGACACTATTTCTTTCTGAGGGACCTTTAAATTTGAGATATATCTGTGATTCTGCTGGGCAGTAAGGTCATGATTGCTCAGTCCCAGGCTCTCAAAATGTAAACCAACATATTTTATAATGATAAATTATTAGCCAGTCAACCACTGATTAAACTGATAAATATATATATATATATGTATGTATGTACGTATACAGGTAAAACAGTCTGATTCGCTAGGATGCGTTGTTGATGCCTTTTTCTCTTTCACTTTGAATTAGTTTGGATTAAAACATGTAACAGCTATATTTGTCAGAGACAGGGAGAGCAAGTGAACCTGTTAGCCAAGCTCCTTCACAGTCCCTGGACAATAGCCAGGGGACACTTCAGTAAAACCTTCTGCAGTTGGTGGGATAACTGTCTCCTTGCCTCAGGGAACCTCAGCATTAAAGTTATTAAATAAAACAGCCAGCCTGGCAGTTGGCTATGAGAAGCAATTTATACCATTGTAAATGGATTAGCAAAATGTAATTTCTTTTAATGTTTCCATTTCAATTATTTCAAATAGATGTGCAGTTATAAATGTTAAGAAATTGTTTAAATGTTTCTCACATGGAAAAAGTAAATATAGGTTAGAACTTCAGACTCCTAGGTGAATTTTCTGTGTTTTTCTTTACATTAAGGCTTTTCACGTACTGCTGTAAATGTTGCCCATTTGGAGACCAGGAGAAAAAATATTTGTGCTCCTGATGAAACAGAGTATTATACTAATCAGGAAAGTATAGATTTGAAATGTCTTGAGGACCAGAGGAAAGCCTACAGCTGTTCTTATCCTACATTCTCAGCTGGTGTATTTTGACATCAAGAGCCTGGAGCAGTGCATGAGATACCAAGAGAGAGACTATACGACATATCTGTTCATGTGAGAAGCGGGGGAAATCTCTCTTCAAAGGATGCCTCTGTGGATTTTCTCTGAGAAGGGTTAATTAATATACATAGCTAGCAGCTCAGAAACTATCATACTCTTGTACGATTCCAGCAATATCTCACCTGATCTCTATTTTTTTCCCTTTTTACTTTTTTTCCTTTCTTTTGGGGGGGTATGATGTTGCAATTAAGAAGTAAGATATAACAAGAAATATGACTACTGTCATGGGATAATCATATCCTTGGGGTGTGATCAAGCACCAAGAATAAACGAGTGCTTCTAATCCCCCATGGGTGCGATTACCTCGTGATAGCCATATCCACCACAAAACTACGTTGCTACCATGAATTGTTTGCTTTTACATTTAAATGTGTTATCCAGGCAAGTAGCCGCACTCATCTCAAGCTGCCATTTTGTGTCAGACTGAGTAGAAGGGGTGCAGGCTGGTTGCAGCCGCTGCCTCGACGCCATGCCGATGCCACGCAACAGAGCAAGGAAATTTCTACCAGAGATTCAGACGAGTGTGCAAACCTCCTGCTTTTCAAAAAAGCTCTTCGCAACAGCCACACTTGCAAGCTGAATTAAAGTTACCGCAGACTTTGAAAGAGGGGGTGGTGAGGGGCAAAAGTAGGGCAGCAAGAAATAACGGACGATGCTAGCTCAGTTGAAAGCAGCCGTGGAGAAGCCTGAGGGCTAAGATGGCAGTCATCATTGATTCAAGGGAAGGGAGATGTCAAGGACAGGGAATGTCAAGCAGGAGCAACAATAAGGCATCATAAGGGTGCTTAGCAGTACCAAGTCTTCCAAAAACAGCACAAATAAAGCTACTAGACGATTGTGATTGGTCTATTTGCTGCTTGATATTGCAATAAAAAAGTTTTAAAAAATGATACAATGTACATCTGTCCTCTCCTGCCTACACAAAACTAATTAAAAATATTCTCTCTCTCTTCCTCTCACACCCCCACCCCCACCGGCATCATCTTGAAATAATCCTTGCAAACAGTTAGGTACAAGTGAGTGCTCTACATGGAACCAATCATGTCAATATATAGATAAGAAGCAGCAACACACTGGCCCTGAACAAATACTCAAATGCTAAAGGAAGAGCTACAGGGACACAAACACACTCCAGCTTTCTGCAGTCTACAACACTGTCTATGGTATGTATGTATTCTTGAAGCATTAACACCTGCCTTTGCAGGTGACAGAATTCGATGGCACAAAATGTATTTATCCAATAGGATTTTACACATACTTTACTGCAGTTTCTCACATAGGTCACAGAATGAATTTTGTTTCTGCTGATGCTCACAGACCAAACATGTTGATATTTTCAGGTGAGTGTGCAGGTACCAGCTCACCACAATATCTGTTAGGTTGGATTACTGAGTCTGTTGCTGAATAAATGACAGCACCACAGGAAAACAGCAAACAAAATTTTTAAGATGTTGAATGGATATAAATATTTTCAATTGTGTCAAAATTTGATTTTGTTTCATATTGAACAATTTTTAAATTATCCATGAGAGAAATAAGCCTCAGCACTTAGGTCATTGACCTGTACCAGAATCATATAAGCCCTGAAAATCCCTGACCACAGATGAAGTGATGGGTGTGGGACTTCAAAAATGCTGGTCTTCCAGCCATGGTTATAAAGGGAAGCCAAAAGCCCCCTACATGCATATTGCATAGAGTTATGGAGCACTGCAGGAAACTAACACAATTCCAAAATCTGCCTTGGTTTACTACACTGTGTGTGAAATCAAAATAGCTTTGTTTGACTGCAACTTCAGTGAAGAAACCTTCCAGTAGATTATTTCCAACTCAACTGAGGAAGTCTTCTCTTGCCACTCAAGAGGTATATAATATGCTCTTGACAGATAGAATATTCTCTGGCAGAAATGATATAATGAAGTTATATATTCCTGATGTACAAGTCTTTTTTTCTTCCTTTTGACTTTAGACATGTCAAACTGTGTGATACTTGCAAGGGAGGAAAATACACTTTTTTTATAGAGGAGCTCATTTTCAGCCTTTCTAAGAACAGTGATTCTGTTTCACAGTAAATATGGTGCAATAGTCGCCCAAAATTCGCACTTACCTGTCACCTCTGTGACATTGCTCATTACTGTGACATTACTTCTGGCACAGCAGTGAATTACACTGCAATAAACTGAAACCAAGGGAAACCCTCCTTTTCCACTTACTGCTCCACCATGCATTTGATTTTCTGCATATCTAGAAAAAGGAAGATATTTCTGTCTGAATAAATTTGTTTTCTTCATAAGGTGTTTTCCACATACGCAAAGAAATATTATCCCTATTTTCCACGGTCTTCCAGTTCAAATGGAAAAAAAGAGGATGGAAAAGTGGAACACAAGGGAACAATTCATCACGTTGTTTCTTTCAAGCAATGATCCTTTAGGTAGATATTACAAGAGACTACTCACTGGCTGGAATTGGACAGGCTTAATAAGCAAGACAGTCATATTCCTCAAAGGCTTTTGGCCTCCTGTGTCAGAGCTAGAGTTTGTCAATCAAACTCCCACACCAGATTAGAGATTAAAACTTGGGCAGCCTGCACTCAGGGCAGCCAACAGAGGGGAGAAGGGTTCGTAGTGCATCCTTTTTCCTTAGGGGTGGCAAGGAAAGAGAAGGCTGCTGTGGGCTGAGGTCATTTTGAAGAACGGCACTATCGATAAAGATGAAGGCAGGCAGAAGCTGCAGTTGGTTCACTATCTTTCACTGAATACTTTGGAGAATGTTTGTGCCTGAAGCATGTGCTCGCAGAAGTAAGGAGACATACAGAGGCAAATGGCACAGCTGAACACAGCAGTGGTGGTCAGATGAGCAGCTGTAGTTACAAAGGAAGAGAGCACAAGAATTTCAAGTCTTATAAATTTTAAGCACCAGTTGGATGAGACTCAACCTGTGTAACACTGGAGCTTAGTTACCGTGAAAGGCTGAGTGTCAGGGAGGAGCACGGGACAGGACTGTGGGTCTTCCATGTGCGGCAGGGCTGGGCCTGGCAGCCAGGCATCAGCCAAGCTTGTGGTGATGGGGAAGGGTCTGGGTCTGACCCCGAATACCTCCACAGGCCTGATCCTGAGCTCACCCATGGGACAATATCCTATCCCATCCCCAGAGTTGTGCCCAATGCCCATGGCTGGGGTTGTCCTGTAGCATCTCCTGGCTCCTGGCTCCTTGCTCCTGGCTGGGGCAGTGGCACAGGCCCTGGATGTTAGGCCCTGCCCTGCCACCCACCATGGGGAGCCCTTGATGTTCCTGGACCCTGGGGAGTCACCAGCCATCACAGCACCCTGGCAAGGGCAGCCCTCAGCTGCACTGTGTGTAAACTAGTCCTGTGTGCCAGCAGCCAAATCTCCAGGAGGAGGGGATGGCCACAGGGACCTTACACTGAGTCCAACCAGTGGAAAAGAAATAAAGCTGAGGATCAGGCTTACTGCATTAGGCTAGTTCTGTTGTCCATCCACACCGGGAAAAATTCAACTGGAATATTCCAGGGCCAAAACATCTTCTGGGATATAAGTGTGCGGCTCTCTACAGAAGCAAAATTTCATTTTTAACACATATCTTAGGGCATTTTGTGGCAGAGCAGGCTTTCCCTCCTGTTTTCTTTCCATACATTATTTCTGTAGATGGTCTCACAACCCTCTTCTTTTCTTCCAGCCTGTGATGCTGCCAAGATGGGGCTTTGATGGATCGTGTTCTCCGTGGCCTGTTTCAGCAGAACGTTGTGTACCCTCACATCTCCCCCATTGCACAGAGAGTTGAAGGGACTTTGCTTCTGGCAACATCAGGACCCTGATTCCCAGTGGGTTTTCTTAATGTCTCATCCTAGCTCTTATTTTCCATCTGCGTAGATATTCATGTATCTTACTAAAACCAAGCAAGTAAAAAGCTCTGTGGGGCTGGCTTGTCTGGAGGCTGATTGTCTTTTCTGTACAGCTGCAGGCAAGCATCTGTAAAGTTTCAATATTTGCTCTAAATGAAATGTCTCTCAGCTAGAACTCCATTTCACATAGTATTGCTGGTGCAGACAAGATGTACCCCATAAACAGAAAAAGAAATTCCCCTGGGACTCTGGTGCTACTAGTAACAAAGGTGATAATTGCTCTTCCTTAGTCTAATTTTAGATTACCTATGTTTCATCTTTGTAATTATTAACATATATTCTTACCTTATGCTTTAAAATGTCCCCATAATCTTAGTTAGAGATAGATCAGTTATTACCAGATATACTGGACATCTTTTTTAACTGTTGCGTGAATATTAGGGATTAAGAAATCACGGATGTGGACAGGGATGACCTTAAATCATAGGAAAACACAGCTTTAAAGGAACATGAAAGGTAATCCTGTTGATTGTCCCTATCCCAAAATAGGGTCACTGTTAATATCTTGCTGCTACTACTAACAGATGGCAGTTTAACTGGTTCTTACAGATCTCCACAGATGGGCATGCCACAACCTTTGCAGCCATTCCATTTCTGTGTGTCTTCACAATATTGTGGCCATATCATGCAAGCCAACATGAATATTTCTTGTGACAATGTTAACTTGCTCTTTCTTACCTTCTCCAATGTGGACATTCACCATGTACCTTTTCAGTACTTTACCTCCTTAGATGGTTGGCATGCAGTCTCCTGTTTAGCCTCAAACAGCACTAGTGTCACTTTTTAATGCAGAGAGCAAAGATAGCACAAGCCTCAGCAAATACGACTGAAAAATCTAGATGCTCCCTGGAAGAGTAATATCTAAAAAAGATTTCTGCTTTTACCTTTAAGTTCAAATTTGCTAGTCCATGAGCTGTACAATCAAATACAACAGGAAACCTTAACCGCTTGCACTGCAACCAGAAGAAAAATCTTGATTTTTCTACAAAAACGTACAGGAAATTAGAGAAACTGCTACAGAGCTACACAGAAAGGGTAACAACTTTCAACTCTAAACCCAGGCATGATCTGACACAGTTATTGAGAGGTGAAATCCTCTCTTTTCTGCTAACAAATCTCTGAGCGAAATATATTTAATCTCACATAAACTAGAAGTAACTGAAACTTGTTATGTTGGTTGGGTTTCCAAAGCCTCTTTCCTCATGTAGCAGTTTAGAGTATTTGATTGGGAAGAAGGACTTTAGTAGCTTAATTACATAAAGAAATTATTTTCAGGTTTTTATATGCATCATAATATCTACATTTACCATTCTATTATCATTAGTGCTTGAGAAAATCTTTCATCTGGCTACTTAGAGACTTTTACATAGAACTCCCAGAGGTAAAAGACATCACCTTGCTGAGTTTGAAAGTTTTCTTTTCCAGCATCCTATTTTTCAATCCCAAAGGCCTGACACTTTTTAAACTCTTGGCATTTTCTTCAGTAAAAAGGTTGAAATTCGAATGTGCTACATCAATTTGTCTTTGGTTTGATGCCTCACTGAGGCACAGCCTGGCAGAGAAGAGAGAAAAAATGAATATGAATGCCAACCATCTATTGGGATAACTAAGTAAAAAATCAGTAGGTCTCAGGCTGTAACTGAGAAGGAGCACTACCCCATAAGTGAGAACAAATTTATTTTGCATGAAGTGATAGTAATATAAGTTGCCAGTGATATAACAAAGTTATATAAATTTAGCAACATCAGTTCAAGAGGAATTTAGACTAATCTGGTGGCAAGGCAGTTACTATACTTTTAAGGACACAGAATGATTTCATGAACTGATTTAATAGTTAAACAAATATTCAGTCCTGAAAGGAAAAGAAAACCATACATATCTAAGGTTAATGGAGACTCGTCCCAACAGATGTCTTTTATCCCTTGATGCTGTCTCTTAGGCTTCAAATGTTCTTGTGTTTCTATGCAAATGAGCTGCTTACAAAAGCCAGCACTTTCAAGTATGTTCTAATGCTTCTGTCTATGTCATTTTACAGTAAACACATTTTTGTTGCATAGCAATATGTTTCTTTTAGAAGATGGGTAAATATGCAAAATGTTTCTGTAACTATTTGTCAGATAGTCAAACAGATTTTTTGTCTATCCTCAAGCCCCTTTTATGTTCACTCTCTGTAAACATATGCGACAAGAGCTCTCCCAACACAAACACTTGAAGGAATAAAACCGCAAGCTCTTTTTCTACCAACATTTGTACAAAAAATATGAGAAGAGTGTATTTTATCATGTAATGGAGTAGAAACACCCTGTGAATTGTGACCGGCTCTTATAGTTCCTGATTTCGCAGGAACCTGTAAAGTTTTGCTGATCCTCATGCTGGTACTATTCAACAATTTAAAGATCTCAGGAAGGAAAGCGAGAAATGGAAGCCAAAGTCTTTGGTAATATGTCAGCAACCAGATGTCAATGAGACTATTTCTCAGTATCCTTGCAGTCAATCCAGATGCACTATGTGAAAAATGAGCAACTGCTCAAATCATAGCACAAGCAAAGTTAATATGCTGCAGAGAGGACAGACCTGCCGAAGGACTTGCCTCTTCTGCAACAGGCACTGTTATTGAGAGCACTTGTTCAAGGATCATTTTATTTGCAGCTTCAAAGACTCTGCACTTACTGCACTGATAAAGGTCAAGTTCCCCAGTTTCTTAAGCCAGTGGAAGCCACAGGCTGTAACGGGCACACACCTCAATAACCAGCTCACCAGGCTTATTTCAACCACAAAGTCCTGGTGAAAGATGGTATTTTGTTGCAAGTCTGGCATAGAATCTTACCTGGAGGCAGCTTTGCCTGAAGCCCATGAGCTTGGTCTGCCTACACTTAGTTTCATCATGCCTTATACTTGTGATGTCTCCATGACCCGAGGTTTCAGTCTACCTAATGCCCAGGATGAGGAATGGTTATGGCCTATGAAGTCATTGGAACAATACATCTCAAGAGCTGTGAAATTGTTCTGAAACAGGCTGCTGTGATGTCACTGATATAGAAGCTTTTGATGAATATGAAATTTTGCCATTCTGCATGTTAAAAAAAAGTGAACTAGCTATATTAGCAAACAACTGAATCTAAATCATGTATGCCTCTACCAAACTGAATCTCAAACACAACTGTCCTTTTCATATGAAGGTTAGTATTACATTTTTTATTATTTTGGGGGTTTTTTTCAACCTAAGCTAAAGCCCTTAAACCTCTGCAAATCTTCTTTCCTAGGAGAAAAATCTATTGTTGTTGTTGATTGCAAATAGTCTCTTTAAAATGTTCCAGAAGACCAAAAAGAAAGGACAGTCTTTCATTCTTCTGCTTTTCTTTCCATGCCTAAATTTCAACTTTGGCTGTTTAGGTGGTTGTTTTGCTTCATTAATACTCCGATAAGATATAATGGACCAAAGATTCAACCATCATTATTCTTAAAGCACAACTTCAATAGCATCTTTTCAAGACTTGTATAAAGAATGCTTTGATTCAAGCTTCTGTGTACAAAAATGAATGAGACCTTTTACGCTGAGCGCTTACAAATGCACCCAGGAAGCTGCAAATTATGTGACTGGCTACAGGCACTCCTCCAAGCTGCTAAGAGTTACTAAAACAAACAGTCATTCTACTTTATTTGGGGGAAAGTTTTTCTCTTTATGAATGAATCAACCAGTCTGCCACTCTCCCTGTGGTTCAAAACACGTGCAAGGAAGTGCTATTTCCACAGAAGTTCCCAGATTTTGAGATTAGTGTGGTAAACACTCAAGCATTTTTTTGACAGTTACACAAACACAAAAGCACAAATGGTTTTTGTATTGAGATCAGCCACTCCCAAATTCTTATCCTATAAGAACAACACATTCATGCAAAGCTCCATGATGTAATATTGCTGGGAGTCCTGCAAGCTATATATATTATTCTTACCAATTTTATAATAATGCTTATGTGATTAAGCAGAGGATACAAACTTAGAGGATGAAGACAACTTGCTATGGCCAGAGTCTCTTTTTTACATCCAGTTCCACTACCCATCAGTCCTGCCACAAGTAGATGCTTGTCATTCAGGATGAGGAATTAAGAGCACTAGTTATGAGAGCAGTTACATCACTCCATTGTGTGCTTTTATGATAGAAATCTGCATGTTTCTACTACCTCAGCAAGATGGACCCCTCAGACTGCAGCAAACATGGGTCTTCTAGGTGAGGTGATGACCATGGATTTCAGCATGAACAATTTACTACTGTATATAAGAAAGTTTATAAAGATGAGGAGCAAAAAATGGCAATTTGAGTTAGGAGATATTATTAGCAACATAAATAAGAACACTGCTGCAGGTGTTTTCTGAGTTATCTAGGATAATGCCAAGAGTATTATGCAATGTAAAGTGGTTCAATGAAGTGGAACTGAAAAATGACAAGGACAATGGTTTATCTAGGCTGCAGGAGTTGCTTAGGTTAAGTCAGCCTATGCCCTGCATTTAAACTCCTTCCATAAAGTAAAAAAGACAGGTCATTGTCATAGGAGACCCTCTCCTGAGAGGAACAGGAGGCCCAATGTGAAGACCAGACCCACTTATTACGGAAGTCTGCTGCCTCCCTGGGGCCAGGGTTAAAAATGTGAAGAGAAAGTTTCCTACCCTGGTACGGCCATTGGATTATTATACATCATTTATTTTTCAGGTAGGCAGCAATGAAGTTGCAACAAGAAGTCCAAGGGCAATTAAGCGAGACTTCAGGGCCTTGGGACAACAGGTTAAGGGACGAGAAGCATAAGTAGTGTTCTTATCTATCCGTCCAGCTGCAGGGAATGATGAGGGAAGAAACAGGAAGAGCCAGCAGATCAATACCTGGCTCTGAGCCTCCTGTCACCACCAGAATTTTGGGTTTTCTGATCATGGGTTGGTCTATGCGACACCAGGTCTGCTGGCGACAGATGGGGATACATCTTTCTCAAAGAGAGGAAAAGATCTTTGCGCAAGACTTAGTAGGGCTCATTGAAAGAGCTTTAAACTAGATTTGGAGAGGCTCACTAGAGATAAGCCTGGGGGCACCATGCCAATGTTTGAGGCATAGTGTCCTAGCAAGGTCCTTCAGTACGCCATCTCAGTGCAGGCAGGGGATGGAGATTAATGTGGCAGCAAAGAGACAAGGGTTATTGATGCATTAGAAACCACAGAAGCGCCTGAGAATGGTCACATAGGAGTTAGGACTTCTCCCCCCCAAAAAAGTAGCAGGATCAATAGTCCGATTGAATTGCATCCATACCAATGCACACAGCATGAGCAACAAACAGGAGGAGATGGAAGCTATTGTGCAGCTGGAAAACTGTTATATAGTTGCAATCATGGAAACATGATGGGATGACTCTCACAACTGGAGTGCTGCAACGGATGGCTATAAACTCTTCAGAAG
The DNA here is from genome assembly GCA_013398225.1 of Steatornis caripensis. NCBI lineage: Eukaryota > Metazoa > Chordata > Aves > Caprimulgiformes > Steatornithidae > Steatornis > Steatornis caripensis. Next base: position 241,562 of record VZSC01004350.1, read on the forward strand.
AGATAGGCCAGGAAGGAGAGATGGTGGGGTAGCCCTGTATGTTAGGGAGTGTTTTGACTTTCTAGAGCTAAATGATGGTGATGAAAGGGTCAAGTTTTTATAGGTAAGAATCAGGAGAAAGCTCAACAAGGCAGATATCACAGCAGGAGTCTGTTATAGACCACTCAAATAGGACTAAGGAATGGATGAAATATTCTATAAGCAGCTGGGAGAAGTCTCATGATTACTAGCCCTTGTTCTTGTGAGAGACTTCAACTTACCAGATGTCTGCTGGAAATACAATTCAGCAGACATGAAACCATCTAGGAGGTTCCTGGAGTGTGTGAAACATGATAACTTCCTAACACAGCTGGTGAGTGAGCCAACTAGGGAAGGTGCTCCGCTGGACCTGTTGTTTGCAAACAGAGAAGTACTTGTGGGTGATGTGATGGTTGGAGGCTATCTTGGGCCTCATGAAATGAACTATCATAAAATGATAGTTTTAGATTCTTGGAGAATCACAGAATCACAGAATGGTAGGGGTTGGAAGTGACCTCTGGAGATCATCTAGTCCAACCCTCCTGTCAAAGCAGGATCACCTAGAGCCAGTTGCACAGGAATGCATCCAGGAGGGTTTTGAATATCTCCAGAGTAGAAGAATCCACAGCCTCTCTGGGAAAACTGTTCCAGTGTTCTGTCACCCTCACAGTAAAGAAGTTCTTCCTCANTCCTGTCAAAGCAGGATCACCTAGAGCCAGTTGCACAGGAATGCATCCAGGAGGGTTT
>VZSC01004357.1:582-18791 GCA_013398225.1 Steatornis caripensis
CTATTGTCCAGACCAGAGGAAACCTCTGTGTCTGCTTTTAGTTTAAGCCAATCAGCTGACAAAACTCCTCTCCCCACCCATGACCTTCTTGCATCACGGTCAGTAGTATATGGCAGAGACAGAGGGGCAGCTAAGGCTACCACTGAATCTTCCTCATACATTTCCATAATAAATATTTTTCATTATAACTTCTTAGTTATAATTAAGGTCTTTCAGTCGCTCCTAAATTCAGCTACAGGCACTGTTTATTAATAGAAACACTTTCTTATAAAGTACCTTTTCTTATTTCATCCCTCACTTAAGAGGCATCCTAAGTATACAGCTTAGTATACTTGACTACTGCTATTAACCAGAGATTTCTTCACACTGCTGTAACCCAGTGTTTCACTGACGCCTGACACAACAGGAATCCAATCTGGTCTGTAAAGTTAGATGCTATTAGTCTACCAACAACAAAAATCCACCATGTTTTTTTAAAGAAATATCCTAATCAAAATCAGCTGGTTTACCTGCTGAAGCCATCCCCTGTGGTAGATCACCTCAAACTCCATAAGAACTTTTGCTACTTTGTTGTAGTTGCGGATTATGCGCTTGCCATCTGGTGTTTGCAGAACAGCTGGGTGCTGCTGGAAAGTCTCCATGGGCTCCTGGATCCTATGGAATAGGTGGCGTGCCCACAAGATCTTACCAGCTATCGGAGGTAGATTACGAGCCAGTGGAGGGTCTTGCTTCTGCCTAGTGTAGATCTTACAGACCGTTTCTATGTCACGGCCATAGTTTTGAAGTATTTTCTGATACTTTTCATCCATGCCAAGATTCGGGATTTGTAATCTGCTTAGAAAAATAACAATCATTTTAAAAAATTCCTTCAATACTTCTTAAATTCTTTTGATGCATTGTTGGAAAATACAGTCGTTCCAGATTCCCTTGCATTCTTTAGAAAATAACTACTTTAGCAGTAGAGTTTTCACTAAAGCTTGAACAAATGCTGTCACAACCTGATTCCAAGCAACCAAGATTAAGACCAGATGATAAAAGTTTCCAAGTAAGCCTACACATTTTCTGTTTTGTCACTGTTTTCAAACACTGAGCTAAAATTATGTGCAGCTAACTTGTAACCAATCCACCAAGAGTCTACTCCATGAAACAGAATACTGTAAGAAAACTGATGCAATACTGAGGCTGCTTTGCAACAATGTGAATTTATCAAGACGGATTTCATTGTTTCTTAAAACAAGCATTTTATTCTCTCCTAACTGCACTGTGGTAACAAATTAATGTCATTGTTCAAGGACAAAGCTAAGGCAAATATGCTCACAGCCATAAAGTATTCCTGTATTTATGTTAATTTTGATAGGTGAAGTTTAAGTTGCATTTACATTTCGTATTTTCTGATACAAAAAAAAAAGGTTTATTCATCCACACTGCTGAGAAGGCATCCCTTAACAGAGCTGAACAGTTGAGTGACAGTGAGTTGTTTTTTGTTTGTGTTTAAGGAGATGCCTCCTGCTCTGCTCCCTGCACTTCCCACCATCCTCATAGTGTTATTTCCACTGCCTGGCAGAAATCTAGCAATCTAGATAGGACATAGTACCTTTCAAATTTCTTCAACATATTCAGTGCTCTTTCAGTGTTCAGAATATTTTCAAATGTGACGTCCATGAAAATCCTTAATTGATCCTGAAGGAGAGCAAATAATTCTACAGCAGAGAACTACATAAGGCACACACCTCAAATATGCCAGGTACTATTTGACAGAATTTATCATGTACTACATTAGAACATAATCTGTTTATGTGAAACTAACCTCAATGAGTATTCATTTTCCCTTTCTTCCTTCCCTCAAGAATTAAACAAAATACAACCAACTTTCAAGGCATTTTCTTTCCAAGTTGCCTCTGTAGCCGTGCAACCAACAAAAGGTTGTGTATCCTCAAATGTTCTACCACGCTGAGAGCCCTCAAAGAATGCTTACTTAACTCTTTGGCAGCCAAAGGGAGTCAAGCATTTATTTCAATTTTTTTCTTCTACAAATACCCTTTCCTTCCACCAACCTGTGATTTCAGAACTATTGGAAAGTTAATTATCTGACATATTTGTGCTATGATCCCATTCATGCCATGAAATAATCATTTTTGTGTTATTCTTGCTAGCGTAACTTCCAAATAAGGTACAATAATGAAAAATCCTTTTGTTGGAGGCCCTCAAGGCCCTTCCTGGCCTATTCCACAAAACTGGTCTGAATGCTAGATAATAAATGCAAGCTTTAAAGTGGAAATACATTACAATAATTTTTCTATTTCAGAATACAAACTTTGAGATTTGTATAATTTGTTCGGTGGTAACTCACATTGAGGTTTTTTTGTTTTCATGAGGATTCATCAGTAAATTAAATTATTATTTGAACTATAAAACCTACATGAAGATCATTTATCTCTTTGCAAAACTCTTCATAGTCTTGGTCAAAATCAGTCTTCCGTTGATCCAAGAAATTGTAATGCCTTTTCTTCATTATGTCAACAATGCTCTAAATAGTTTCACAGAAAAAGAAAATTATCACCAAAAAATTGTCTTATCAAAAAGACTTATGACATCATAATATTTAGCACAACAGGCTGTGGACATTCACGTTTTATCTTTGCCATTAGTTACCAGTATTTGCTGAGTAACATAAGCAGACCACTTAAATGACATATTTGCATGAAAGAAGTTGGTGCAATGGCCATATACATTTCATTTACATTATTTACTTCTGGTTTAAGTGAATTAAAACCGACAGAAAATTCATACTCTTGCTTTTCAAAGACATTTGTTACTCATTAAATACTATCTCATGCAGAAGTTAATTATTTCTATTTAAAAGTTAACACAGTTCAACATAGAAAAATATTTTCACATTAGTATTTTCCATGCCTTTAAATTAACTGATTCCACAGAAAAACAGACTATTCAAAACTCACAGTAAGATGCAGCACACCACCAGCCCGGGATTTACTCTTCCTGGCTTTTCTTACATAGCTGCTGTCCACTCAAGTAAAAGTACAGCTTAACCAGTATCTCCCTTGAGCTGTACACACAGTTAAAGGATTTCTAATGATGAACCATTGTTCAACATCCTAGTAGTTTATCACAGTACAGCTACGAAGCTCAACATATTTTCCACACAACAGACTTCCACCATTTTATTATAAGCCAACTGCATTTCAGTTTCATTGCTTTGCTGTAAATAAAAATTCCATCTTTTCCTCAAAAAACAAGTAAATTGTAGATAGTAACTAAGTGCTAAAGCATAAAGAACTGCAACATAGTAACTTCCTATTGTAGAAATTTTTCAAGTCATCTAATCAGTCCCATAACTATAGCTATGGTTCACGTTAAATACTTCAGTATCCCAATTTTGTCACTGTTAAAAAAGCACAATCACTTTCTGCCCTTTATGCATACTACCCAGAACCTTCCATGTACTGTATTTACCTAAGCATGTATAATTCCCTCTCACCCCCCCACAAATGAAATCCATTTTGCTGTAACTAGGTCTCACACAAAGTTCTTACTTTAGGACTTGAGTGCAGTATATCTGTACTGAGTTTGCAGACTGCACCACAGCCTGGGCTAATGGTCACAGGTGGCTTTTCAAATACAATGCCCCAAATAAATGAGATGTCTGTGTTCCAGCCTACCAAAATAGCATCTTCATAGCATGACCTGAAAATTTCCAGCAACCTGAGGTGCTGAGAAGTCTGCTGGCACAGCTTTAGAGAGCGTCTCTCAGTGAAGGAAGCAAAATTTACAGCAGCCTATACCCATTCTGCCCATGTGGAACAGTCTTGGACAAAGCCACCCTTCCAGTTGTGCCCAGGTTTCCTCTCAGAAGACCATAGAAGAGAACAAAGGAGAAAATTGGCTGCTGTGAAGGCTGCAGTCAATGAACCAAAACCCTGGACTGCAATAGGGAGTGAATCGAACCACAATAGACCACGGAATGCTATGGTTATTTAACTAAAGCAAAGTGATTTACTCATGGCCATAACAAAAAGCAAGAGGACAGGGTAAAGCAAATTGGAATGCCACATTTGTCTGTACTGCCACTGTATCACATGCGATCTCTAAAAGCAGTCTACAAACTCAACACATTGAATACTTCTCATTTATTTTAATATTTACACGTGCCACAATTACGACACTGCACTAAGAAAGATACTAAGAAAGTTAAATTAACTCAGGTTTGGGAAAAGCAGGGAAGACTCTATTTGACAGAAAAGAAATTTAATCTTGGAAGGATGGAAAAGAACATGCATTAGCATTTTATATTCTTAGAAGAGCTCCTTGTTGTTCAAGTCTCACTCCTATTAAATAAAAGGACCAGAAAAGAAGCCTGAATAGTAATACTAACAAGAAAAGGGATTTCACTGTTACAAAAGAAAAAGCCTAAACTTGGAGAGCTTTCCAGAGCAAACCAGCTAGAGTAATTTCTCTTCCTCCTTCACCCCAAAGATTGCCATCTGAATTAACTCTCCCCATTTTGCTGCTTTTTTCAATCAACTTTGAGTTTGACATCTCTTTCACATGCCCACCTGCCCCTTTTCATCTTGTCTGCTTGCTTCCCCAGCAATCACATATTTACATCACTATTACCCAGTAGTTTTAGTACAACTTACAGAGTTATTTTTTCTTTTGATAAACACTTTTCTGATTTTCATAATTATTTATTGTTTAAAGTTCAAGTCAGACTGACAGGATATACAAAATCGTGTACCTCATATTTTGTGATCATTCCTTCCAATCCCTCTATCTTGGACTCCTGTAGAACTGAGTAGGTTTTCATAGTATTGAAAACATCTATTATCTTTACCACACGTCGATGAAAGGTTTCAAATTTTCCAAATATATATATCTCACTAAAATCAAACTGTCTTTCAGTTGGACTTTGTTCCAATTTCTCTTTTATCTTGTGAAAGCAATTTTGATACTCCTAAAAACAAAGAATTTAAAAGAATGTCAAACATATAATAAAAAGCACTGTCACCAGCTAGAACAAAATTTATGCAGACAGTAACACAATTTGTCTCTGAAAACTAACCCAACAATACCATTACAGGATCACACATTTCATCAAACGAATGAACTTCACATACATGTATTTGTACATTCCTTCCTCAGCTAGTGTGAAATTCTGTTCCCTCCATTTTATAGCAGGACTTGATGTGTTTACTGAATATCCAAGATGATAACGCAGATTTTAGTTCTCAGAGACTGAAAATAATGCTTGTGTGCTGAGCAGTTTTATTGATAATGTTGCAAATTTTCAAAAAATCACTTTCCAGAACCAAAACCCTTCTGAAGTTTGAATGCTGCTCTAAAGCAACTTCCAGTTTTCATTGTGCTTTCTTCACTGGGCATAAAACTTACTCCAAACATGTTAAAATTAAATTCTTACCAAAGTCAGATTACATAGTCAACAAATTTGCTTGAAATGGTATCTTTCAAGATCTTGGAGATATTAACACAAAGGGCCCAGAGTTTCCCAAGTTATTAGTGATTCCGATTCTAACTTTTAATCTGTTGATTTTCTACAAGCTTTTGGAACTAATAAGACTCAAATAAAAACCTAATTCTTCAAGATGTTTTAATACAGCAACTGAATAATTTGCTATATCTTTATAGAAATACACTGATTTACTACTCACTGCTTATGGTAAGACATCACATAAATTTACACTAATTTGTGCTAGAACTATGCAAGGCTTGTTGTTTCAGAAGGTATCAGGATAAAGTTCTAGTCTTCTAAGCACATCTTATTAAGGAATCAAAATGTAATAACAGAGAAAATCTAATATGAACCTTCCAATATCTACAGGCAGGTTATCAAAAAGACAGAGCTAGGTTCTTCACAGTAACACATGGACAGAGGGCAAGAGGCAATGGGCATAAACTGAAATAAGATGTTCTCATTGATGTAAGGAGAAAATCTTTCACCCTAAGGACAGTCAGGTGAAAGAGACTGCCCAGAAAGGCTATGCAGTCTCTCCATCCTTAGAGAACTGGATAAAGGACTAGAAAACCAAGTTTGATCACATAGCTGCCCCTGCTTTGGCTTTGAGCAGAAGGTTGAACTAGATACGTGCTGAGGACTCTTCCAAAATGGATTATGCTATGATGCTATGATCCTATGCTCTAAAGCAAAAAGAAAAAAAAAATCCAAAAATGGTCACTGAAGCACGCGCAAAAAAAAGCCCGAGAGAAAAAAGTTATAGCTTGTCCACACCTCCGGAATATATTCAGCTCAGTAACTCCCTCTGTTTTCATTTCTATCACACATCCCTCCTCATCACGTGAGAATAAACTTTCTAGAGAAATTCAGGCATGAAAATCCAAGTAACTCTCGTATAAGAAGCATAGATAAACTAGGCTAAGAATCAAAATCTTATTTCCAGAAGATCAAAAGACACTGGACTAAATTTCCTGTTAGTTCTAATATAAATGCTCCAGTTCCAAAGGATATTTTTTGGATGTTTCATTTTCCTTCATTATAACATTGCTTCCTCATATAAAATAAAGTTTTCCTAATCATGCCCTCCTAAATCTCACCTTATATTCTGTTACCCACATGCTCTTCCCACCTACCTGTTTAAGTCTAATGGCTGCTTGTAACTTTTCCATAACTCTCTCTTGAGGCTGATTCCAGATTGTGGCCGTATTGTTGTTTGTAATGTAAGATTTACATGCTGTGATCATCTGATTGGTCACCTAAAAGCAGTTTTAACCTTGTGAAAAAAACATGTCAAGACAAAGCAGATCTTGCCCTTTCAATCTCATCCCACACCTCTGACTCCACCGGCCTAAAGCCTGCAAAATAGCAATACCAAATACAGCCACACAGACAGACTGTCCTTCTTGCAATACCCAGCCTCCAGACCATTACACCACCAAAATGTTATTAACTACACTCATCCTAAACCTAAACACCTTGTACCAACCTTGAAATGACACTGAGGACTACAAAGTCATAAGACTTTTGCATTTCTGAAAGCAAAGGCAAAATCAAGGGCCCACAAAACTATGATCATTAAAGAATAGGTTGTCCTTCCAACTCTATTTCCTTCTTTATGCAAACATAAGGAGGTTTAAGGGCTACATAAATTTAACATAATTGGTTCTACAAAAAACAGTTCAACACAGGCAAAACTCATTGTAACAAAAAGTTCCTAGATCTATTCATGTCAGGGTTGAGATTAGCCCTGATTTCAAGAAGTCTGACAAAACTTTTACAACTCAAAATTACAGACAGTAAAATAAGTTCTAACTGTTAAGTAGTTTTATCACTATTTCCAATTCTCTGTACATTCAAAAAGCAGCATTAAATTGACCAAAACACTGCCTCTTCAATTGGTTGGTTCCTCTGTGTTTTCATGTTTTCTGTCTCTCACTCCAGCAACAACATGAAAAAAAAAAAAAATCTGTGAAAATTTACTTTCACACTGTAGCACTGACCTTCACAAACAGCGAGGATATCTTTTCAGATGTGTTGTAATACTGAGAGATACTCTGAATCATTTTAATTGCATTTATGAGTCCTGGAATAGCATCCACCATGGACACCTGGAAAGAAACATACAATCTGGACTGTGCTCAGTACTTCTCTTACCATACATTAGCTCGACGCCTAATTAGTGAATGTAATAGCATTACACACATGGTCTTCCTAACGTTTGTGCCTCTGTCTCCCTGGGCCTCTCCTGCAGAGCTACCTGTCCTACTTCACCCTCCAAGCTCTACAGTTCAGTTTTGGGGAAAAATGTTCACTAGAGTCTTGGCTGGAAGAATTATGGTCCGTGAGTGAAATTTGGTAGAGGCAAATGCCTCTTCAAATGCACCACTTATTTTCAGAAAAAGTATGTTTGTACATTCTTTTGCTAAACCTGATGTAAGCTTGCATATAAAGAGAGCTCAATAATTGCATTAAACCTCATGGCACTCATTTGAATAGAACTACAAAGAACAAGTTTCCTATAGTACCAGCATTTAGATCATGAAAAATTATATACAATAGATGAAGTGCCTGGGAGGAGGTGATCTTATAGCCCATTCCTTGGGGTGCAGGTGCCTGGGTGCTGACAGCAGGGGCAGCCCGTCAGGAGCAGCCAGGCCTGCCCCGTGCTGGACGCAGCCAGTTCCAGACAGCTCAAAGGGCCTCACCATAGGGCACAGCTGAGCCCCTCAGCCCCGGGCAGGCACCTCAGGGAAAGCCTGTGTCAGAAAGGACAAAACGCTGCCCGGCAGCCGGGGCTGAGGGAAACCATGTGAGAAACAGCCCTGCAAGCCCCGGGGGGAGAGCAGGAGGAGGGGAGGGGGAGCTCCAGGCCCCCAGCAGAGATGCCCCTGTGGCCCCAGCAGAGACCCCGGTGGGGCAGGAGTTTACCTGCAGCCCAGTGGAAGGCTCCAGACTGGAGCAGGGAAAAGTATGAAGAGGAAGGAGCCGCAGAGAGGAGCTGTTACAGACTGACCACAGCCCTCATTCCCCATGCCCCTGTGTGGGGAGGAGGTAGAGGACTCAAGGAGTGAAGTTGAGCCTGGGAAGAGGCTGGGGTGGGGGAAGGTAGTTTAGTTTTTGTCTTCGTTTCTCACTATCCCACTCTACTTTAATGGGCAATAAATTAAATTAATTTTTCCCAAGTCGGGACTGTTTTACCCATGATGGTAATTGGTCAGTGATGTCCATGTCTTTGAAAAGCCTATTATTTTTTTTTATCCTATATTCTCCCCCCATCCTGTTGAGGAAGAGGAGTAAGAGAGTGCTTGGCCCCTACCCAAGGTTAACCCACCATACCCATTTTAATTCTCTATACCCTATATGGTTTTCAGTAAGTCTTGTGTACAAGAGAAATGCCTTTTACTAAATACTTTGAAGAGAAGTGTCATTTCAAAAGCCCAGCAGTCCTGTCTTCAGCCCATGAATTGGCCAGAAAAATATTTTTCAGACAGCTCCTCCTCATGTCTGAATTTCCAAAGCAATTAAAGTTTTACTCCATTGACAAACTGGTTCTCAACACTTTACAGGTAAATACCAGTAAGGGAAAGATTTACACTCCGTGCCTCAACGGCTTCCACTTCAAATGCTATACCCTCTCAAAACTAAAGATGTCTGAAGTTGGCACCACTTCCTCCTTGGTGAAAGCCGGTATGGGGAGCACAAAGCAGATCAAGTTCAACAGACCCTGCACAGTGCCAATAGCAAGCATATTCATTTTAAGTCTGTTTCATATGGGTATCATACTAACCTTTCATCAGAGAGGCTCAAATATCAGATTGGGAAACACCCAAAGAACACACTGTTCTAACACCATACAGTAAACAGAAACAGAGCCACACCATGGTTGCCCAGAGCACTGTTTGGAAGCAATTTCACTTTAGGAAAAAGTATGGAGAGAGGTAGCTAGGATGGTCTAAGCTTTGAGCCTTCATGGCTACTCATCATATTTCTCTGACTAGCAAGACACCTACAGTCTGTTGCAAAACTAGTTTTAATAAAAGCAACCATTTGCCACCTACTTCAGCAGATAATGGAACAGTGAGAAACCTTCTTCCTATCCCATACTTTAGGTTGGCTGGTTTTGTTTACTACTTGTTGTACTTGCGACATCCTGTTACTATGGTACGAGAAGGTGATTTATATTTACACCTTAATATTTACATAACCATATTTATGTTTTCCTAACCCAAGAAGCTGAAAATTGCCTCATAAATGTTAGCCTGAGCATGACCTGGCTGCCAACACAAACACAAAAGCCCAGCCTTTGTCTTCAGCATAGTACTAGGTTCACTTTCACCTCCCCTGCTTCTTTTTGTGTTGTCACAAAGATTCCACTTCCTCCCATAGCACAGAATCCAGTTTCATCATCAGACCAAAAGTTTCATAGATACCACAGCAAGAAAATAATAAGTACTTTATTTTGTAGCCAGAAATTCCCACTAGGCCACTTTTAGCATAACTGAACAAAGTCTCAAACTAGAGATGCATACCTAAAATGCTATCTATGTCATTTCCAAACTGATCTTACAAACATTCATTTTAGTTGTCTCAAGAGAGTTATGTTAAGAATTTAAAAGCTTTGCTTACAGGATCACTATTGTATAATGGGTCACAACATTTTTCCAAAGAATACAGATACTTCACATTGTCTTTAGCTTCATTTACTGCATCTGTGATACGAATATCCAACACTCGCCAGTTCTAAGAACAGAAAGTTGGAAAGAAGAAAAAATAAAACTACACATTTCAGAAAAACTTTTGTCTACAGTGTTTTGAGATCACCCTGTTTTGTCACTACCCTTCAAATATATTTGAAAGCACAGATCTGTTACTTCAGTTACACTTGTTTACTCAAGATGATACAAAACAGGGACCCGTTCCTCAATAACTTGGCTGTGAACATACAGTCAGTTTAGACCACTCAGCTCACCAAGTTATGTCAGTAGCAGTGTCAAGTCAAGCTGCTGTAAAACATATAGAGATCACCTGTTAACTATTTTTGCATGATGGACTGATGAATTTATAACCATGTATTTGTTTCACATGCCTCTCCTTTGATGATCCAAGACTCTGTTTTATTGACTTATTTTTTTGTTTGAGATTGGTCTTTAAATTTGTTGTCAATGTGAGAAGTAATGACCCTACAAGCAGTTTTGACTGTAACACGAGAAAGATGTTTGAAAAAGAGGTTTTTCTTTAATTTCTTTTTCATTAACTACACAGTTCATTAATTCAATTTTCTGATTTAATAATCAACTTCTCAAAGATTTCTAAGTGCTTATTTCTGTTCAGCCATGTAGATGCAGTACATTATCAGGCTTCAAAGGGGATTCCCAATCTTTTCCAATAATTTTGGAAATAATAACTGTATAATAATAATAATTGTAAGGTTACCTACTGAACATGAGAAATAGGGAAGGACAAAGAAAACAAAAGTCCAAGATGCTTCAATACTTTCCCCAACAGCAATGTTACATCACCAAAATTAACTAGAGTATTAAAGTATTTCTAGTCTTTACATCTGTCGTAATTCAAAATAGAAACCTTCAGCAGTTTGGATTTAGCAGCAGTGAGTACTCCAAGCACTGCCTTCACATCTGGGCTCTTCAGCTGGTCCATAAGGTAGTTGAATTTTGACAATCTCTTTTTCCAGTAATCAAGCTCTGCTCGTGGTCCAAGGTCATCAGCTTCCTTTCTCAACTGGTTGTTTTCTGCAAGAACCTTTTATCATACAGCAATATTAGTGACTGATGCTAATATCTTTATCTGCATGGATAGCATGGATTAGTTCATCATTTAACTCCCAGTATTAACCTCCTGTGATAAATTACCTATCTCAGCTACCACCTCATGTAAAAGACTTTAATTTTGCTTGGCCCTTTTAGTTCTGTATTAAAGAGGGAACAGTATCTCAAGAGTGCTGTTACAGACAATTATATTTTCTGCAAATAACCTGCAAAGCATGTTTCAGAGTACGATTTTGACCACTAAGAACAGTGTTCACTGAATTATTTTGTTCCTTTTCATTTTTTCCTTTTCCACTAGGAGCCACAAACTGTTTTCTACTTTGATTTCTTGGCTAAGGTGAATCTTTTGCAGCAGTTTATTCGTTACAAGAGTTGGAGATGCTCACCTTAGTAACCGTGATATAAGCATAGACAGAATAATTTTCCTAACGCAATATGGACACAAAGGAGCTCAGAGTAAATGCTGAGGTAAGAATTGGAAGGAGCATATTTACTGTGATCCTTCTCCAGCAGGTAATCCTACTACTAGCAGCCAGCTACTTAAGAATAGACTGAAGTGAAGATTGTTTTAGTTTGCTTCACAACATTTTTTTAATAAGCATAATATTCACTGAAAGTTTTTAATAGCTGTAACTTATTCTACATAATATTGACAACACTTCAGTCACAACAAATAGAAGAATGCATTGCAGATTTAAAATAATGCTGAAAGTGAAAGCTTGCATCGTGAATGTAATAATTGAATTTTTAAAATATAAACAACTTTGAAATGGTAAAATGGCTCCTTTTACTAGTTTGAAATGCATCGTTCACAATTTTGATGATTAAGGTAGATTTAGGGTGTACTTCAAACTGCTTAGGAGGCTTCCTTATGCCTCATCAGCTCAGTGGGTTCAGCATTTCTTTCTGAGCTGGGTAACATGTATTGAAACAATTTCTGTCCAGATCTTTATGTTACCTGTACAAGCTGAAGAGGAGACTGGAGTTTACACAGAAAAGAAAACTACGGAAGGTTACTGAACTACAAAAAAAGAGAAAAATATGGTTTACAAAAATCTCTGAATTACAAATTGTTAGAGGCTGGAAGAATACTGATGGGAAGTACTGCTGTCAGCTTATCCTGCTTTTACACTCTTCCCCAGCATTCGCTTTTTCCCATTGTCAGAGATATGTCACTAGTTTAAAAGGACCTTTAATCCAAACCAGTAATGGTGTAGTTTGTGATAATTTCTTTATAAAGGATGAAGCCACGTTCCTAAGGGGCAATACAAATTCAAGTCCCTTGGAGACTCATGTGATATGGGAACAGGATTATTACGTAACAATAAGCTATTATAAGCTTAACTATAGATATGCCTTTGCTTGCTCATGTCTCTCATAGTTGTAAGGGGTAATAAAGTGTTCTCATGAACCTTGTAATTTGTTAAGGCTTTCCTTCCCTAAAAAACAAAATAACAGTTATGAAAATCTCTGTCCAGTCAAAAATTATGCTTCCAAATCCTCATACAATAAAGAACAAAAACACAAAACATGGCTCCCTTCTTCCAGTTTGTGAGCAAATCTAAAACTCTCAAGTTTGGTATTAAAATCCATAAACCTATACTGCAAGTTCAAGAATGAAAGTAAACTAAACTATCCTCCTTTCACCAAAAAATAACACACAGCTAAAAATCTCTCAGTGACATCTAGGTTCATTAGTCTAAAGATCTTGCTTGCTTTGCTAAATTAACGATAGCAAATGCTTTAATTACTATTTTTTTCCACTGTTTGGCAATAGATGAGTAGCAAAAGAACATAGAATAAATCTTTTGTGCAGTTAATTGCATTCTCCTCACTGGTTTCAGCTCATACATTTATAAATTAAAGAGGTTTGGGGGTTTTTATTTTCTTTCTTTCTTTTAAGAGGTACAGGTCTTAATAAAGAACACTCCTTTATGGAATCAATTTCTTAATTTGCAAATAAACATATTTCTCTGATAAAATCTTAGCAATATTTTTTACAGGCAGAACAGAGAATAAGACAGCAAGTAAGTTTCCATTTTTCAGAGTTTAAAAGTTATTCATATTGTCCTCTTTTTAATGTCTGCCTGTACAAACATTACATAACTTGTTTCCTTGAGGCTTCTATGTTTTACCTCAGATTGCTTTTCAACTGATGCACAGAGCACAAGAACCTGCTATTAATTTCATGTAATAATTCAATTGGTATTTTGATTTCTTTTTGAAAAGAACCTTAAGATCTATGCTATATAGTCCTCTGAAATTAAAAAACTTGCAATTACAAATCTCATCTGGATTTTTAAATTTTATCTGTATGTAAAACAAGTGCACTGACTTTATAGTACTTCTAAGCACATGAAGAGGTTCCATCAGCCCAATATTTTTTCTTTAAGATGAGGTTATTATCAAAACCAGGTAACTAAGCTTCCAAACATGTGTACACTCCATTTACTAGTAGATGGGAAAAGCTCTCTAATATTCTCATTGAGAAGTAAAAGCACACAAAACATGCCAACAATACTAAAGTACAGGGATTGATCACATCTAACTTTATAGAAAGGTAGCGGTATGCCAACAGGATTAAACTCATCATCTGCCAACATGCAGATGTTATAATCTTTCATATTTGTCCCATGTATCACCTGTTCAATCTGTTTCATCCACCCTTTCATGCAGACTTCTATTCTTTTGAGAGCATCTATGCTGTTAGCAACCATCAGGTAATCTGAAGGACCTCTTAAAGTTTTCAGATCATATGTTTCACATTTCTTCAGACTGACCTAAAACACAAGTTAAAAAATGCCTGAAATGTTCATGACAAATAATCCAGGAACTTTAAAAAGTAACTGGTTTCTCCACTTGGGAGTATCTCCCTTCATATTCCCACTTCAGTTTAAACCAAACTGGTCTGAGCCAGAACTGGACTCCAGAATCTGGAGAATTCACCAACCACCAACCTGGCAGCTGTGCTCTCAGCCTTTGTGAAGGAAAGGGCACAAGCAGGAACTAACAGTTAAAGCAACTGTTTGTCAGACATTAATCATTCTTGGTTTAAGAAGGGCCATTGAACAGTCAATAAGTCAATATCTCAAAAGAACTGGCACCAGAGGAAACAATAACAGAAGTAGCTGCAGAATTGTTAAAGCCACAAACTTTCAGAGACATTAAAAGCCACAGATCAACGTATAACAAGTTACTGATGACAACAAGAAGTGGTTTTTTTTTCTCCAGTTTAACAAAAGCGATTTTTAATGAGTATCCTACAACAGTAGGTAATTCAAAAGCTCCAGAGCAAAAGACATTCTACAGCTAACTCAATTTCTAGTTGTCATGTGAACGTATTACCTTCTCCAGCAGACTTTGCTGAGTTCCTGATAGCACGCTAACAAATGCTTTGAGGGAACCAAGGAAGTCCTGCTTAATACTGGAAGCTTGTTGAGGTTCACCAAGTTCAAACCAGCCATGGTCCATTGTCTGCAAGGCTGGAATGAAGATTTCTGCTATCAACTGCTCAACACTTTTTAGTAAACCATCTCGACCTACATTCATCATATTAAAATTTACTTCCTGTAAAAGAAACACAAGTTGAAATAGAAAACACTTTGCCATCATTATATTTATTTCAGTCCCATTGCCTTGAGTATCTCAAAAATCACCAGTGTGTACAACTGCTCTTCAAGCAATAACAGCAAAATTCTTGTAAGCAGGGGCTGCAAGATTTACACAAGGTCACAGTTTGTCGTACAAAACCGAGAAAATGAAGATCTGAAAACAATTCCAAAGTATAATGAGAGTATAAGAGACCTCTATTTATAAAGCTCAGTTTATATGGGTTTAGTTTTCAACTCATCTTTTGTAGTTTTAAGGTATTATCTATTATCAGCAAGGGCTATATCATTACTTGTGAATAATTCTGCTTTACACATCTTGCAGTTGAAATTACCAGCTTGCAGGTATTATTAATAAACAAAAAAAATCTTCAAACGTTAAATAGTATATAATTGACTAAAACCTAAAACAGATCTTTCAAATTCATAAAAAGTATTTAAGAGCTTAAGTATAAAACTTTAAAGCATATATGTGTAGAAATCAAATCATAATCTGGTGATGACAGCCAGCTCATCCACCCTTTGCTCTTCTATTTGTTGCCTACCTGGGCACAAGACAGTTTTAAAGGTTTTCCTAGAAGAGGTGGGAGAAATTAAAACTTGCTGGCTTTGGATTTGTACTTGAAAGCTCCCGTTTTGAAGCATATAGAAAGTTTTCCACAACACTAAATTCTCATTTAGCCCATCATTCTTACTGTAGCACTCTGATTAGTTTGTCTACAACTATAGGATTTCCTGGATTTTACTCTCTGCTTCTCACTACTGGAGCACTTGATCCAGCTCTGTTCATTTCATACTGTCATAAATTTAAGGAGTCTTATACCAGTAAAAACTTGTTTACATATAATCTGCATGTATGCGCTCAAAAATAAAACCATTTTTGTTTGGTTTTTGAATGGATTTGCTATCACTTATTGAAATTTAACAGCTTATTATTTAGGTATTGACTAATCATACTCTTTGTCTTTCTGGACTGTCAAAAATTTCCTTCCTTAGCATCATTTCTTCATAACAATTATACATTTCAAGTTGCTACTAACTGATAGTCAGTTTTTCCATTCCCCTCCTTTTTTGTCCTGTATTTCATTTAGTCAAACCACGTCCTTTTGCTCATTTCTCCATGTCAAAGGTCGTCAAGTTACATTCTCAGAGCACATACCCCAAGATGAAAATGAATTTTAAGCAAGATTATGTAAAGTGATCAGCAGTCACTGACTCTTACCTGATAGATATTCTCAGTTGTGACGGGTTTTAAAAGACTAGATCTAATGAAGAAAACACATACACCAGTTAAAGCAACTTCTTTTCCCTCTGTCACAAATACTTTAGGTTTCTTCTTCTTCTGCAAATGAGAGTTCATTCCTGTTCCTGGAAGGCCAGAGTGCTCTGCAGATTCGAATAAAAGAAATATTTAAAAGCACTCATTACTTATGCAAAGAAAAGCTTTCTAAACAAACAGGTCAGTTATCATTTGCGTATCTCTCAGTCCCAGTCCCCTGGAGCCACCCCACAGGACTATCCACAGACAGTACGCAGCATCCAAAGTCCTCACAGTGCAGTAAGAACCACTTCATCTAGTTTTGCCATTCTCACATCAAAAGCCTTTTATTTCTATTCATTTGTTTTCTATTCCTTCTAAGCAAAGGTTCAGTCTCAAGATTCTCTTACGTGGCTCTCTATCATGCAGTTGCAGATAATGCTCTATTGCTTAAAAAAAAAAAAAAAAAACAGCAAATGTAGTTTACCTCAGAGGAGCTATTATCAAATGTCTTTCCTTAAAAACATGTAGATATAAGTTTAACACACAAAGAAAAGAAATAGAGCACTTCTGGAAACAAGGAGAGAGATGTCACAGCAGATTATTGAGGGAAAAAACAAACAAACAAAAACCAATAAGGGAGCTACAAGGGACTTCCCTATCCTTTCTTCTTCACCCAACATGAATATGCTGCTCCCATGTTTAGGATGTTGGTAATACATGTAAAGAGTCACCAAGAAGCAGCTGTGGTTTTGAAGGAAAAATAATTGTCTTAAATTTGTGGTTCTGGCCACGTTACTTCTCTCTTACTAGTTTTCTAGTGTTACCTCAGAGTAAAATCACACGCATACACCTCTCAGTGAGACACTGCAACAATAAAAAGATCAAAAAGTGAATTGTTCATACCAGTAGTTAAAGGACAATATCCAAAAAATTGCAAAAAGCAACAGGTTCCTTGCCCTTTTTTCTTTCAGTCATGTGACCATCTGCCCCAGAGATCCCTATTTTGGATCAGGAGCCCATCCGCAAGCCCCCTCCCCACCCTTTTGTTCACATCACCTTCTCCCCTCCCCTTTTTCACTATAGCTACTGCAGAAGTCTCTTTTTTGTTTACCTCAGATGTACATCAAGGGCTCTGTCACCAGCAAAACAGTCTTGACACTGAGAATTTTATTAATTTACTGCCAATTAACATAAACTTTCACTATCCTCGTACTTCAGTAATTACAGAAGCTAGACCAGCAGTCACCCCAGTTTTCAGGGCATTCCTACAATATATGGAGCTGGAGTAGGTAGTATATTTTGCAGTCTCTTTAGAAAAGATGTGCAGTCACTGAAAAAGGTGCTAGAAGTTGTTGAGCTGAATAATAAAAGTGCCATCCAAAACACTGCAAAAAATCTGCGTGTGAGGGTGGGCCTAAAAGCAAACTGTGAAACGACCCCTTAAGGCTCTGGAGTACATCTTCCTGAACTCAGAGATATGCAGTCTTCTGCTCTGCAGGGACACAAAGGATCTTGCAGGCACCCTTCACCCAGTCATCTTCTGCCCTAAAAGAAGCATTTGCTGACCCACATCAGGGTCAGAAAACCAGCTTGTATTTGAGGTGATGTGTAGTAAGTGCCCTTGCCAACAAGATGCATGTAATGCCACAAAAATTCACTTTACTGATTAGCAGCCATCACTATAACTATGATTGCTAGCCTGTGAACCACAGCCCCAGAATGATCAGAGCAAAAAATTATTTTACAAACTCTGCCTCACGCGAGAAGTTAAAACGCACAGCACAAGCTGCACACTGTGGTGGTATTACAAGTATCTGTACACTTACAGCTGTGGGCAAAGGCAGCATCCAACCCACCAACTTCATCCCACACTAACCTGTCTTCTTCATAGAATGGTAGGGGTTGGANGAGAAGTTAAAACGCACAGCACAAGCTGCACACTGTGGTGGTATTACAAGTATCTGTACACTTACAGCTGTGGGCAAAGGCAGCATCCAACCCACCAACTTCATCCCACACTAACCTGTCTTCTTCATAGAATGGTAGGGGTTGGAAGGGACCTC
>VZSC01004369.1:11137-40748 GCA_013398225.1 Steatornis caripensis
GGGTGGGTGGGTTGTTGGGTGCACCGGCGGAACGTGGCTGTCTGCAGGGTTGATGTGTAGGAGCCGGTTCCTTCATAGACAGTGCAGACCTGTTGGCAATTCATCTCATTTTGGTTCTGGCATCTAAAAATAGGTCTGGGGAGCTGCAGTCCTGCACCCTGCGCCATAGATTCTCCTAAACTGTGCTTCTGAACAGAGCTTCAAAGCAGTACTTGGTCATGATTTTCCTGGAGTATCTTAAAATGTTCGTTCTCCTCCTCATGGCATCTGTGTCTTCTGCAGGTATCCTGTCTCCATGTTGCCTCTCCGCTCCTGGCTGCGGCATGTGTTGCCCTCTCCCACTTCTCAGCCCATGTCTTTCTGGTCTCGTGCAGTTCCTCAGCCTTTATTTTCAGTCAGTGCTTCGATAGCTGCTGAGCACCCTGCTCCCAGCTTCCCTCTCTGCACAGCTGCACGTTTGCTCTCCTCCTGGAGCCAAGACCCCCCTTAGCCAAAATGGCATCCTAACGTCGCTCTGTCTTCTTTTTGTAGGGTTGCAGAAAAAAACAAGTGGGATGTTACATCTTGCCCAGAAGAGGCTGAGATGGGTAATTGATTCTGAAAGCAGTTTGCACAGTTGGGGACTCGCTCGCTGAAGCTGTCGCGTTGCACCGGGGAGCTTTGCCATTTCGGTGCTCCAGCGGAGCAGCTGTTGTACTCGGCATCGCTTCCAGCTTGTCACGAGCTGTGGAGGTTCCTGTGTCCTCAGACTGTTCATCAGGAATGCTTTGAACTTGAATTTGACCCCTTTATTCAGCAGGAGGCCAACGGTGAGAGTGGGGCTGGTGGGTAAGGAGGCTTTTCTGCACCTGATTTGGCATATCAGGGTTAGTGGTTTCATTTTGAAACACCATTTTAGAGTCATCAAACCCAGTGCATACAAGCGTTGTGCTACATCTCTGTGCGCCAAGAGGAGGTCGTCTCTGAGAGCCCGAACAGGGAAAAAGCTGAAATATTTTGGAGTACCTGGGATGAGTGAATTGTTCAGGAAAAAATCATTTGCAGGCCCTTTTTGGAGATCTGAAATGTGATCCTCCCCTAAACTCACCAAGGGTAGAAATTGCAGGGGTTTGGGAGTCTTTTCTGCCTTGTGGCTTTCCCGCATGGGTCGTTATGAAGTTGCCCTTCTCTGTTTCAATCTCTGCCAAGTGCTCAGAGGGCAAAGGATATAGTTGTGCTGTATGGGGGGCTGGAGTAAAATCACTAAACTCTTTTCACTGCCATACTGAATAAGGCAGGGAAAATAAAGCAGCCTGTGTCCCTTCTTCATGTCAGGACTCTTTCAAACTGCAGACAGTTGTCCGAAGACCTTCTTAGATGGAACTTCCAACCTCCTCCGCGTGACTGACTCTCAGACTGCTCCCAGGGAGAAGATGCTCCTGTCTGACACAAATCTCCTGTTCCCCGGTTCAAGCTTCTATCTTCTGTGCCGTTCAAAATTCACAGGGACAACTGATTTTCGCTGTTGACTCAGTACCCCATGTACTTTGACACATCTGTGGAGGCACTTGTCTTCTCTTCTGTATGCTACACACAAGAGAGTCTTTCAGTCCTTTGCCTAGATCTAGGCTGTGGTCCCACAGCTCAGGTGGGACTTCCACAAGTGGGAGCTAAACAAGAGGAAACCGCGTCGACGTGCACAACACAAATCACTGTTCACTATTTCAGACGGAAAAAAAGAGAGCCTGCCTCAGTCTTGTCCATCTCGGTTTGTTTCTGCCTCCTTGCCTGCTTTTGATGCCAGGCTGCAGCTCTCCAACTGCAAACTGAATGCCTCCCCATAGCGTTGACTCCTCTTCACAAGCGTGTTTTTGCTTTGCTCTTTGTCGTCTTCTCTGGCCAAGACTCTTCCTTCTTATCACTTAAAATCAACTATGGTGCAGAGGCAGAAATGCATGTGAGGTGTGTTTCACACTCTGGCCGTGTTGGTGATGGCATGGTGAGTGATGTGGGAAAGCTCTGACGGATGGAGGGTGGATGGAGCAAGAGCTGGTGTGGCTAGAGGGGAGGGAGCAGTGGAAGCGCCGCAAGTGGGAGAGGTGCAGGGGAAGCTCAGCAGGAAGAGACATCCCAGACCTCTGTCGGTGCATGGAGAGAGGGAGGAAGCCAGAAATGGAAACAAAGAGCAAAGCTGGAGGTGGGAGTAGTGGGAACGGCTGGAGAGAGCAGGGGAAGGGCTGTGCAGAGCTGCAGCGATGGGGCAGGGGCGCGGGACTGCCCGGAGCAGTGGGAAACTCTGCCGTGGGGCTCTGCTGGACTTTCAGGTGGAAAAGAAATCTTTATGTGGTTAAAACCACAGCGCAGTGGCGCTGTATGTGAGCAAGCAACCAAGTACTGCCCTAGAAATGGAAACAGTGTGGTGTGAGTCCTTACCGAGGGACAGTGAGGGAGTAATTTCTGTGTGCGGTGTTTCGAGGGTCCCATCGGATAGTGAGCGCTGGGACAGCTCTGTGGTGAAACCACCAGATCACTGAGCAAGCCAGGAGCCAGCGGAGATACTAAAGCAGGGCAAGAATGACTCAAAAATCCTGCAGAGTGGAGAAAGCTGTGGTTACACAAACAGCAGAAGAAAGTGAGTGCAAAGAACAGAAATCGTGCATGAGGAAACGCAGGCAAGTGCTCCTCTGAACAACAGGATGCTCCTAAAAATGGCTCCGCCAGCGACTCGCAGCGAGTGGCTGCAGCTCACGTGGGCGAAGCGGGACGCAGGCGATGGCTGCCCAGCCGACATCTGTGTTCGGTGACAATAGCACGGCCTGACAAGTTCATTGTAGCTCGGCACAGGGCAGCAGGTGGGAGAGGCAGTGTGGGCAGCCACCTGCTCAGCCGCCTGTGCGCCCATCCCCCGGGGCTGCTGCGGATGCTCCGCTGTATCCTGGCCCCAGGGGACGGGTGGCCGGGGTGCTGCCCCCAGGTAGAGCGAGGGGTTGTCACCCGTCGCTGGGGTTTATGTGGGAGGGGGGCTCTTAAAATAGCTGTGGAAGGGGTGTGCTTTTGCCTTTTATAATTTCACTTGGTTAGAGAGCAGTACTTTGTTTTTTTCTTCATTACAAAAAAATAGATCTGTTTTAAGGTAATTTTTGTGTCTGGGATTTAGCAACGTGTCATAGAAGGCTCAAAGATGTATGAAAATAGATGAGGAAAAAACAAAGCAGCCAAGCCAAATCCTACACCTGTAACTCTTCCTGAACCCACCAGGCAGTGGGAGAGCTCAGCTGCTCGCAGCACTTGGCTTGTGCTATCTGAATGTCATTATTGTACAATAGGGTTTGATCTGAATTGGCATCGTTCTTGCTGGGGAGCGAACGGACTGCGAGTGACTGAAAGCAGCCGAGGATCCAGCCTCCCATGCCTGTGCTAAGTAAGTACTCGTGCAACAGTCAGCTCTGGTTTAGAGGCCAAAGTCAATTCAGAATAACACCAATAAACTCCGGCCGTTCACTTCTGATCGGCTCTGCTGTAACTCAGGGAGAGCCGATAGGGATTTTTTTCTTCTCTCTCTTTGTAAGTGCCACCTAGGAACAATAGGGTTTGTCTGATTCGGGGTAGCACAAGGAACTCGCTGTGTCCTGATGTTTGCTCTACAAGTCTGTTTTCTGAGCTCTTTGATAATTACTCGTACACTGGGACAGAGCATTCATAGAGCTGTTCTGATTTACTGAAAATCTGGCTCATGGGTACTGTTTAACAATCCTGTTGGCTGCCAAATGCTTCAGCACACGTTTCTGGTTTGAGTTTTCGTCTTCATAACTGCATGCATTTACTTTTCCTGATTGCGTGTACAAACGCTTGTCTAGACTGACAGCCATATGCGGGGAGCCGGGAAAGGCAGCAGGACTGCAGATCTAGCTGAGATCGGGCTGAGCTGTACATTTTTGGCTGGCTAGGCTTGCACCTAACCCCCCTGTGTGGGCTTTGTGTGCCGCTCGAGTGCAGTGCTGAAGATGATCCCTTCGGTCTGTACCGCTTACAGATGCAGTGAGTGAACACAGACCTGAATGCAAAGATACCGGTTCGGTAGTTGCATTACAGTAGCAGGCTTGCTTCTGATGCGACAAGCCAAAACATCTACTAATCTGCAAGAAAAAAGGGTAGCTGGAAATGCTGCTGTCTTTATGCAAAAGCCAAGCTCCACGTTGTTTGTTTTGGTGCCACGTACTGTATGGCTGAGCTGGTTTCACGGGAGTCGCTGCTGCTGGGAGTGGAGGCGGTGCAGCCCCTTTCCTGGGGTGCATGGCGTCCCTGCCCATCCTCCTGTCCACCTGAGGCTCCAGTCTTAAACCAGGCTTACAAAGGGCTGCAAGATTCACCCCTTCAGCTGAGCTTTCCCAGCTGATGGAGCACAGCGCTCGAGTTCTCTAATTAAAAATGTGTTGCCAGGTTTAAAGGAATCTCAGCACTAGAATTTTTTTGGTACCTACCTCTGGTGTTTTAAGATGTCCACTTAGAACAACAGGAAGATTTAAATGGCTGCTTTAAAAAATCATCCTAAGGTATTCAGAGATTTGCTTTTAATTATGAAGAGTAAATTAAAAATACAGTTGTTCCATGGCAAGTTCATCTTAATTCAGTGGCTAATAACACAGGTATTACGTTTCTCCTGAATAAAGCCTTATTTGAGCTAAGAGACGTCATTTAAAAAGTAATCCGGTCTTGAATGAAGCATTCCTCATGATGGAGAATCGATTGGAAATTTAAGTGCCTAATCACAGTCACAGCAAAAATGGATCTTCTGGTTTTTTATTGTTTTTTTTTTCCTCCCCTGAATTTGTATAATTTTAGCTTCTAGCCATTGGAACTGGTGGCACATTTGTTTGCTAGATGCTGCCATTTCAGAGGCCTACACAGGAGATTCAGGTTTGCTTCACCTCCTGGTTTTCCATTTGTTCAACCTAACAAAGCGTGCTCTCATCCACAATCTTTACTTTCAGAGGGATCTCTCCCACTGGAAATGTGCTTCGCTGGAGGCCAAGGCAAAGTCCTGGAGCAGAGGATGCTCTCATCAATTAGTGTGATGCTTCCCCCCCTTCTTACATATTCTGTTGTACAGCTTCAGTTTTAGTGCTGAGGCTCTTCTTTTAGTGCTTGAATTAATCTTCCCAATGTCGACACAAAATCAGCAACAGCCTGTTACCAGTATGGCTTGAATTTGTTTCCCCAGGAAATAATACAAGTGGCCTTATTGCATCTTAGGGAGGGTGCATAACTACATCATGTCCCAGGAAGTACTGGGGGACAAGCTGGAGAGCTGCGACTCCCAGCAGCTCTGGAAGCACGGAGGAGTCGGTTTGGCAACGCGGGATAATGCCTGTAGTTAGATCTTGATTATGCTAAAGTGGCCAGGAGCGAAATAATTAAAATATAGATATTTGCTTTCTCCTGGGTTTCACAGTTAACAACCCATTCTGCTAAGCAAGGCTACTTCATGCGTCAAGGATCTAGGATACTTCAGACACAGAGAGTCTCAAGAATATTAATCTCTCTTATTCTCGAGTCACAGGATTAGTCTGAAAACAATTAAAATAAATTTTAATTCGTGAGCTCGGCTTGTTTGCCAGTTCTGTGAGCCTGCACGCACAGCACTGCCAGGGTGAAGCCTGTGCTCGCATCTCTTCTGCTCGCTGCCCACCAGCACAGCACTGGGGGAAGTGGATGGCACAAGAAGCTACTGCAGCGAGATACCTGGGGGGCCGGAGGCTGCTCCCCAGGGGTCAGGCTCGGATGCAGCATCCCCCGCAGCCCAGCAGCCGGGGAGGTCCCCCCCGGATAACGCGTGTGCTGCCGCTTGGTCAAAGGGGCTCTTGTCCTGCCTGGCCAAAATTTATTGGTGCGAGCGCTGATAATTGATAGCTCTGAAAGATGCATTGTAGGCTGTTCTGTCACTGGGAAGGGAGGCGTGTTAATGGGGTATTGTATGGACAGCTTATGATCCTCAGACGCTTTGTCGGTCGTGAAAAGTTAGCAAGGAGAAGCCTTGTTCCTCCGGCGCTGCCTCCCTCTGATTTACTGCCGCTCCCCTTCTCTTCGGAAGTGCCGCGACATTCCCCAGTAAATAGGGATGTATGAACGATTTTCTCTCCCTCCTTTTCCTCCTCTTATCCGCTCTTCCCAAATACGTAAACTCTGAGAAAGCTTTATTCTTCTTCAATGATCATTCAATTGTCTCCAGACTGTATCTTTTGGTAAATTTATTGCTGGCTATTTAAAAAAAAACCCCTCAAATGCATTTTGCATATTAACACGTAACTCTTGTTCCTGTCTGCTCAGTTTGGAAATGGTTGGATTGCTTTTATAAAGAAAAAAATGGCTAATAAAATTGGCCTCAGCACCGTTGCTTTGCAATTCTTATGAACAGTAAAGTGCTACTTACAGTCATTGATGTTAAAAGCTATTTCTAAATTATGGTGCCATTTATTATCTCTAGTGTCCAAAGTAAGTTTAAATGATGCTTATAATTCATGTTTTACCAAATTTCCTTTTCCCCCTGAGGATACCTCTGATTAACTTATGCACATTTAAGCGCTTTTTAAATTCTTCTTTTATTGCCATTATGCTCTGAAAATCTCAGCGATTCTCAAAAATGGGTAATAAACTTGAGATAAAATGCTGCAGTTTTAGATCAATGCTGACATATCACTGTGGTGATTTCTTCAGAGCTAAAGTGATAATGCTTCATATTTACAGAATATATACTAGGTTATTACTACAGTATTACCATTTTGTTCTAAGATGAAATGAGTAATTTACCAATTTATTAAACAGTTACATTTAAGTATTGCTTAGGACATTACCACACCAATCTGTTTACTTAGCTTGAAGAGTTACCATTAAGAAACCCTGTTTATTTAGGTAAAATTTGTAATGTTCGTGCCCTCCATTAAGAAACTTATTTTTCTGCAAGCCTAATTGCCTGGAAATGAGTTTCTCCTTATTTACTATGGTGCATTCTGCTAAGCCAGCTAAAAACGTCACCCTCGCAAGAAGTGCTGGAGAAATTAATAATACATATATGGAACAGTTTTAATTAGTATAATACGAAATGTTAATAAAAGATTTATGATCCAGTTAAAAGTTCTAACGATCACAACAGGAAAAGGTCTGAAATGTGGCAGTGGAGTTCCGTTAAAAATAAACAAATGCTGCCCAACTCTCCAAATGGAGTATAGAGGAGATTTTTTTCCCCTGCTCCTGTCCTTAGATGAGTCCTGGCTCAATGACCTGTAAGGTCAGGCTCTGACCCTACGGAAACCAGAGTAAATCCAGATTGGCAAGAAGATAGCTGTGGGGGGTTATCCTGGTACGATGGGAGGGAATGGAGAAGGCCACCATTGTGGAAGAGGCTGCATTTAATCCAGTTGGTGCCATTGGGGTGTGAGCACGCAGCTCCTGCCTGGGAGATGCAGACCACAGCTGGCCCAAGGCAGGTCTAGCAGGAGCTTCAGTGTTGTTGGCACAGCATTTCAGCCCAGCTCCAGGAAAAAAGGTGATGTTTTGAGTATCTCAGATGGCCAACAGTGGAGGATGAAGACAGAAGTAATAACCGGTAGCTGAATTTCCAGAGCTTAATTCCTCTAGAGGAGCACATCAAATAGTATCTCAAGTCACAAATATCTCAGGTTCACCTTGCAGCTCTGCCCCGTGTAGCACAGGCACAGTCTCTGCTGAAGGCTGAGTCTCTGGCTGACCGGAAGCGAAGATGGACGAGTCCTCGGGGAGTTGGGCTGGTTGCTGCTGGTCAGGTGAGTGTTGGATGAGGGAAGGCACTGAATTATCCATCTCAAGTAGAAGCCTTCTGATGTTGGAAGGAGGTTTTTAAATGAGCGACCCTCTGGAGCCGTGTGGGCAGGAGGTGTGCTGGGTGGCATTGAGGGACACTGGTCACTGCTGAGACCTGCTCTGAGTGTCTTCAGTCAGATGAGATAAATTAAGATCCCCCCTTAAACTTCCTCGAGTGTACCTGGCTAGGAGTCTCACCGACGTCTTCAAGATGAAGTGCTTAAGTGTGGTGTCGGAAACACAAAATTTAAGAGTTGGAGTTGAGCCATTTTCAGCACCATTAGAGACGGCTGAACTGTAAGCTGCTTCCCAGTGCTGTTTCTTTAGACCAGTATTGCTCTGTGTCCATCTCAGTAGATCCCAGAGGGTAGACCATGAGCAAGACAAAGTGCTAAATACTCTGCTCCACCCAGAAGTGCCCTTGCTCTTGGAAGTCCCAGTGGAAATACATATTGCTTGCTTGGATTTGAGGGATTTGGGGGCAGGAACAAGCACTGTGATCTTTGTTTTTTTCTCAGATGCTGCCGGGATTTGGCTTCCAGCAGTACTGACAGAAGTGGGCTTCTCTCTTCTGGCATGGTTTGGGGTTACTCAAACCAAATATCAGAAAGCAGTCTTGTCCCACATCCCATCAAGGTGCTCAAACTCAGTCTGCACGTGCTGGATCTTGCTCCCCGCGTTTGTCCATCAGGAGCAAGGTGACGTGGCATTGCAGTGTGCAAAGAGAACTGGTTACCCGGGGTATGTACCCAAGGAAGAGTCAGGAGCATAACTCCGACGTGGGGGCAGCAAGGGCAGAGAGGAGCTGGGGATGAGCTTTCCCAGTGGGTTTGCTCCAGCCAAAAGCCTGCCACTGTGGGATGAACGTGTAGGATGTGCAGGATGAATTGCTGGTGGGGCTGGGCTTCTTTGTTGCATTGAGTAAGGCCAGTACCCTAGAATAAATAGTGGGTGGAAAAGTTTCTGTCCATAACAAAAATGGGTGAGCCATGCCTGTCACAACCTATAACTTTTGCAGCAGTGAACGGGTTGAGTTGTATTAAATCAGGAGCACTTTGTCATTCCCTTTTGCTAGGGCACCGGACTATGTGCAGCTCGGGAAGGTGCTGGTGGCAGAAGCATGAGGGTAATGTGAGCTGTGCACTCTTGTTCTTCAGTGGTAAAACCCTTCCTTGCTCAGCGTGTGAAGCCCTTCAACTTGAGATTCAGGATGCTGAAGTGGACGTACACTCTGTACTGGGGCCTGTTTCCTTTTCTTAAATCCCTCTTAGGGAGCTATCTGTGAAATATTTGAACCAGAGTCCCAAGCTGAGTCTTCAGGAGCTGCCTGCCCAGCGCCTTACCCAGGGAGGAACTTGCTTTGCTCTGGAGAACAAATGAATGTCAGAGATTTACTGAATTGTCTGGGAAAGGCAGAGATTTTGTTCATTCCTGAACTTTGTAATGTGACTTTCCTTATTTGCTCTTTCCAAGGCCAGAAAAGGAAACACCATGTTTATTCTTGCTAATGTAGCAATATTGATTAAGTCATAAAGCACATATAAATACATATTGACTCATATTACATTAAAGTATCTATCACTTACTACTTGTTCCTCAATAATACTATAGTTATGTAAAAAAAAAATGCATTAAAATTGGCATTACCTCAAGGAAAGTAGGATCTGCCATCGTTATTAATATTAGGTTTTGGCGAATAAAAGCTTTAAAAAGGATGCAAGCGTCAAAAATGGAAAACCACCTCCTTTCTCCCCCAACAGTGACCAGATATTTCTGGCTGTAGCAGTCATTCAGGCACGGGTCCTGACCTCTGCTTATTGGGACAGTACTTTAGTTTTGTTGGAAAACTTTGTTGTCTTGACCTGTGGCACGAGAGGATGGGTATCTCTTCAGCATCGGCACAACCCCTGCAGAGCTGGGGGTTGTCTCTGGCCGTGGCTGGAGGGGGAGCACAGCTCTGTGCTTAGCTGGGTGTTGGAGCAAGGTGGGCACCTGCCTGCCTACAGCTGCATCTGCATCTCGGCTGCTCCCGCCAAACTGATGTTTTAAGGCTAAATTCAAAGTCGAGATCCTCACAACCCCCACTTAATTCTGGAGGTCCCTCACACTGCTAGGCACCCAGCTTTCTGCCCTCAAAGCCTCTCAAGTGCCAAGATTTTTGCAGGTTTCAAGCGCTGTCACCGATAACTGCGCTCTGGTTGTGCACTGCCCCAGCAGCAGTAGTCGTTCAGCCACATTCACGACGGCATCTGGTGGTGGTAGGGTGGCCCCTGTTTCTGGATCTGCTGGGTGCTCAGTGCCTGTGCCTCAAAAAAGCTGACTGGATCTTGCAGGTCTGCATGTCAGGGTGGGTGCAGAGCAAGGACGTCCCGCATTCACCGAACGAAGGTACTGGCTCTATAAGGCAAGGAGTGCTCAGGGCATCCTTCAAAGAATGGGGTCAAATTTCTGTCGTAATTTGAGAGGAAGAGGGACTTCAGTCGGGGTCTTTGGTGCTTTCTGCTGCAGCTTTTTCCTCTTGGGCAGCTTCTGGCTTGGTATATAGGATTTTGTCTCCTGGTCTTAGAAGTTGGATTTTTTCCCCAAGTGGGAGTGAAGAGCTTAAGGTTTCAGGACTGCTAGCCCAGAAATCTTGCTTTATGGGGCTCAAGGATGGAGTGGCTGCTGCAGAAAAAATGTTCAGTTCATGCACTGGAAGCCACTGAGTGCGATGGGAACAAGGACACGCATGTAAAAACCATCGAGCTGGTGGATAGCAGTGGGAGGTTAAACCTTATTTCTAGGAGTGTAAATAGGGTAGAAACTGCAGGAAGGGTGCTTAGCTTCTTGCTGATGAAAATTAAGCATCTTTGGGCTTCAGGGCTGGGCAAGGTGACTGGTGAACACACCAGAACTGGCAAGAAATGGAGTGTACCCCATCTCTAAAAATGCTCGGGAGCTTCTGTGGCTGTGCGGGAGGAGGAACTTGGGCACGGCGAGGGGGCGAGCGGGAGGTGTGCGGGACGGGCTGTGCTGCCTTGCTCCTTCTGTTGTGCAAAGACTCCAAGAGCTGGAATTCTGCTGCAGCTTGATTGTGCGGACATTTAAGGATTTCTGTTAGCTTTAATAAACTTCATGCTTATCAGGATTTGGCCACTGCTTCACACAACCTGGAAGACTGCATGCATGTGTGCTGCCTTCTTACGCACGGTACTAAATGAATAAAACCAGGAGAGGAATTTTTTTAATACTAAAATTTCTCTTTTGCAGAATGTGTTTAGCCTTTTCCATGCAAAGAAAAAATCCAGCAAAATACTGTCCACATGGCTATTTTATGCTTCTGCTTGTCTTTTCTTCTCTTTATAATTAGCCTAATGTGATATGTGATCCCTGCTCTTTTTAGTGTTTGTGTGCCAGTCTGACAGCACTAGCGCTGTTATTTCTTAGATAAGCTAATCACTTCTTAATGACTGGACAAGGTACCTTTATTTAACTGCATAAAGAGATTTAACTTTTCCCGTTAAGATATGACCGCTGGTTTATGTTTTGTTAATGACATGTAACATCGGTGTAAGACTCAGGCGGTCCACACGTGTCAAAGACGGCTTGGGCGGCTGGTTTTAGAAAGGCTGCGAAAGGGGCAGGGAGAGGAGGAACTTGTTCTCTATTAATCAGAATTTATTAAGAAAGCTCTCTTGTGAGCCCAGCTAGCTGCTGCTGCTTCACAGCCTGGTGTGTGGCCACGGGGCTGGTGCTGCAAAATCAGAGGTGGGTTTAAGTCCCATCACCTGCCTCGTGCTTATGGTTGAACACATACAGAAGTGCTTATTTGTAAGGTTATTTTACGTGCTTGCTGTAAGATTGTTGTAAAGGCTTATTTATGAGATAAACACGTTCCCAAAATGTGCAAGCACAAGGAGCAGAGCTGTTAGATCCGTATGTGAGCACTGCACATATAGGTCCATATTTCCTCGTCACCCTGCTGTCTCTCCCTTTACTGTCAGAAGACGAAGCGTAGCTAGATGAGATGAGATGTGCAGAGCTCTGCCCTGCAGCGTGCAGCCTCCCGTGCTCACAGCAGAAGCCCCGTCTGAGCCGGAGCCGGCTGAGGCACCCTGCTGCGGCAGGGGCACAAGGAAGTCCAAACGACACCAAACTGCATGGTGCAAGGCAGGAACTGTTGTCCGCGACGGCACGGTGCTCGTGGGGAGTGGGTCTGTCTGCACCAGGCTGGTGTAAGCTGGAGCCCTGGTGTGTGCTGCCGGCAGCAGGGCTGGGCACGAGATGGCTGAATTTAAAAGCTCTGCCCTCTGTGCCCTGAGATAAAGGACCCAGACACAGAACAGACTGTTCATCCTGTCGTGCAAAAACGTGCTTTCTGGGCAGATTTCCTCTGTGCAAAAATGACAGAGGAGAATGAGGCCAGTGAGACTAGATCGGAGCATTTATCTGAGCTCCAACAAGTAACTGGAGATTTGGCCAGGACCAAAACTCCCAGCACCTCTGAGCTCAGAGTTTGTGGTACCCCATGCTCTAGCTCCATGAGCCTGCAGACATCAAGAGGAACTGACATTTGAATTGGTTTTATCTATCATTGCCCTGTGCACAGTGCTTTCAAGCAACCACAAGCTCACTGTGGTGCTTTGAGGCTTGCTTTCTCTAGCTTAGACCAATGTTTTTTTGAACGATGCAGAAATACAAGATGCTTCCAGCCCCGAGCCCATGGCTGCCGATGCCTCCCTGGGGCTGGGTCCTCTTCTGGGGCAGGAGGGCAAGTGCCCAGATGGAAAGCCAGGCCCTTTAAAGCATCTGAAACTGTTCTGTGAAAACTGAAGTCTGCAAAAATCCTTTATTTATTTGAAAGTTTTGTTGCTAACATTTATGAGTATCTTTATTAAAGAGTTAGTTTGGCAAAGAATCTGTATTCCTGCCTGACAAGAAAAGGGCCAGGCCAGTCCTTGGGGTTTTAATTTTACTGACTGACTCTAATGTCAGTCTTATCAATGATATCTTTTCTTTCCCAGTAGCATGTTCTAATAAGAAACTAAATCACGAAGACAAAAAGCTTCTGGCATCTCCATTTTGTTGGCTCCTACCTCCATCTATGGCATGTTTACAAGAAAACATTTATCGCTGGAGCACTTGCCTGCAATAAGGAAAGAGCTCTGCTCGGCTGGGCAGGCGCAGCGGGCTGGAGTGCCCTCTGCTGTGCTGCACAGCCCCGTCTCCTTGGGACCAAATCCAGATCAGTGCTAAAAATCATCCTTCCGAGCTGTGTGCCTCCACGCCAGGCTTTTGGCAAGGAGAAGCGGCCCTGTGAATTGCTTTGAAGGAGCTAGGGCTTGGCTGGCTGTAAATTTGCAAGCGGGTTGTGTAAGTGTGGAGTAGAAATGGGTTTTCTTGGTAGGATTTGTAAGGGCTTTGCACTGGAGCAGTGCAGATGGTGGAGCCATCTGAGCGTGAGCGACCGAAAATCCAGTGCATTTCAGAAATACAGACTTACGTTTTGGCTTATCCCTACAGAGAGCAAAGGTATGCACCAGCAAAGGGGAAAAAAAACATTTGATAGTGCTGTGTATCTCAAAGAGCCCTCCAAACCCTACCTAATGGGGTACCTTACAGTGTTTTTTACGCTGCGCCATTGCGGCCCTGCAGCGCAGCTGTGAGCAGGGCTAGGGCAGCCCTGCCAGCCCCTGCCAAACCCATCCGAGCCTCCTTGACTGCCTGGATGTCAGAAGTGTTAATACCCTTTTTTGCAGATCGGAGAATGGGGGTAGCAAGAGGTCAAGTGGCTTCATTAGGCCCCAGAGGATTTCGCTGTCGGAGCTGAAAGCCAGAGCGTGGCGTGGCGGGGAGCGCTTTGTCAGGGGCTTGGGACTTCAAAGGCCCGTCCCTTGTAAATCCTCACACGCTTTGATCCCGCACTTAAACTTGCAGTTAACTTTGTCCCTTGCAATTTTCCCCGCTGGTGCGACAGGCGCTGATGTTTTCTGAAAGGGGTCAGCAGGCTCATGGGGTGGCTTCGACCTCCCTCGCCGTGGGGGGTCTCTGCCGAGGGAAACGCCGCCAGTCGTGGTGGGATTCAGCACCCTCCCAAATCCCGCAGGGAAGCGAGCAGCAAGAGGCATCTCTGGGCGATTCTGGCATCAACTGCAATAGTAATAACAATTAGCAATTATGCAGAGTTATATGCCTTTGGTGCCTATTACAGGCATCAGTGAGGAGTTCTGTTTCTGTTTTCTACTTGTAGCTTGGCCTGATTCTTGCATTTTAATAGCAGATGCTGTAAGATAATTACAGCCACTGCAGATAACACTGGGGCTGATTTGCCGCCACACACAGTGCGGCATGGCCAGTGAACCTTCCCGGCCCCCCACTATGCATCAAGGTCTCGATGGTTGAAAGCCACGTGCTGTGTAGCATGTGTTTTGGAGAAGGAGGGGAAAGAATGGGAAATGGTTTCTGCTGCCCACAGCAGAGTTGTCCTGGGATCCACCTCCGGGTGACGTGCCAGGGACAGGGTGGTGGGTGCGCCTCCGGAGCCATGGGGGCCCCACGGGGATCAGTGCTACCGTCTCTTTACCTGATGTGCTTTCTGGAGGCAGAGCTGCTAGAAACAAACTTGGAAACGACGGCTGGGAGGCTGTAAAGGCTCCTGCCAGGCTCTGTGGATCCGCAGCACTCCCTTCTTGACGGCACCGGGGAGAAAACACACTTTTACCGAGGAGATGAAATGCAGATCTGTGCTTCAGCTTCTCCTCCATTCCTCTGATTCCCCTAGAAAAAAAAAAAATCTTAATGTAATATTACATCAGATTGGACTCCAAGGAGCAGAAAGCCAATTTTGGGGGAATGTGAGCCAACCTACATTTAACTGGGATGCTGATATTTACTATTGCAGTGATCTGGGCTTGTAGCATGGGTGAATTTGCTGGCTGGGGATTCAAAGTCCAATTAGGCAGTGTTAATAGAGGAGGCGGCGATGCTTCATTGAGAGAAATTACTAAAATTGTACTTTTAGGACAGTCAATTAGCTGTGTTTTGACAAAGCAACAAAAAGATGAAACTGAAGCCCTTGAAAAAAGAATGAGAGAATTCAGAGGGAACATGTCTGTTTGGGGAATCCTAATACTTTTTGTTGAAATCATTAAGTGAAATTAAATACTATTTTAAACCAAAGGGATAGAATATCTAATTAAGATAGAAAAAAGGTTTGTGGAAGGGTATTGTTGAGGGGATTAGAGAAATGGTTTACAATTCATGTTGACTGAGGCGGGGGCCCCTGAATATATTAGGTATATTAGTAACGAGGATGGGAAAAATCTCTTGACAAGCTGATCTGAAGTTCAGGGAAGGTTTCTTTAGGGTGACTCCAAGGCTCCCGGACTCCAGAGTGAAGTGTGGGAACGAAGCCAGGGAAATCAGGGAGATCGAGGATGAGGCATGTTTTCAGAGCTGCTCCGCAGCTCCCACGCTGTGGCACGGTCCCAGTGCCGGTGCAGGAGCCGTTCCAGCAGCAAAGGGGGCTGCAGGGCTTGAAGAGCCCTGGGGACGGTCAAGCAGCAAGCGGGAGGAGGATTTAGGCAGTCCAGGGTAACATGGATGGCGGGAGCAGGCGAAGTCTATGTGGTAGTGCAGACCATGGACCCCATGGGGTACACCCTGTGTCCCCGGTGGCTGCAGGAGCCCAGACTGGTGTGTTCCTCCAGAACGGAGGCCAGGGTGATGGGCTGGGGGTCCCTCCCCACCATTTCTGTGATGATTTGGGAGACCCTTGCCACCATCAGCCCCTCGAGCAAAGCCCTAGCGTGTGGCTGGCCCTCGCCTCAGGAGGACACAGGCTGGCGGGGAAGGGCAGGAGGTTTCTCTGACAGTTTCTCTGTAACTTGGAATGATTTTCCCATTATTTGCATCCAGTGCTTCAGAGACTCCCACTCTTAACACACAGCTCCAGTAAAACTCTTTCGCCTAAAGGCCTCTCCTAAAGAACTCCGTTTTTGACCTATATCATCATATTGTTTAATTCATTTGATATACAGAGACAGTTAGTGAAATATGCATGCTGTATTATATTAAAGAGAAATGTAGCCTTCAATTGGTATCTGATGTGCACTTTGCAATAACTGCTATTAGTTGTCTATAAAACTCCTAGACATCATTTGATTTTATTACCATTATATTATTTTACTTGGGAACATATAGACGGAGTGGTGATTGCAGGTCTTCAAGTGCTTACTGGGAAATATTTAACACAGAATGTTTTATTTATTAGCATAAAGAGACACAATGGATTGTTGGTGATTAAAGTGATGATACTGCTGCCATACTTGTCAAAAATATAGACCTAATTCAATAGAAAGGCGACAGTCAGTCTCCATGTTGATCTACGCTGAAGCAAACTGCCTCTGAAAGCAGTACAAAGCCTGAATTGGCCTCTTAATTTTATGCTCTAGGGCATAGTATAAAAAAGGGAATTCTTTCTAAGTGCCTGTAATTGCATGTTACCAGAACCTAAAATATAAGCCAAATTTTTGAATTTATAAGCGTTAAGTTTTCCATTTCAATTTCTTCCCCTCCTCCTCCTCAAAAAAATAAACCCCATCAAAACAAAAGAGCGCTTTAAAATGCCTTGCTGTCCCACAGCATTAATAAAATATACAGCATACTCAGCCTTTAATTGCAAATGTACATTTTGAAATAAAATGCTTTTTAAAAAAATAAATCATTTTCTATCTCTCCCATCTGTCCAGCGCCAGAGCCGGGGACCCACTTGCCCCAGCCAGACGTGCCACCCTCCATTTTGAAGAGATGTGTTTCAAAAAACAGCAATCCCCTGCATGTTTTAGGTCTGCTCGTACGGGCTGGAATATTGTTTCCCTCACTTAGACGGGTAAGGCTTTGAATTAGGTAAGTCGTGCACGTCAGATGGGCCTTGCTAAGCCCAATGTATCAACAGGAGGGAGGAAGCCCAGCAGCTGCCGAGCTGGGTTTGGGGTCTGGCTGGGCAGCACTGGGGCAGGCTCTGCCCAGGCTGGCGATGCTGATGCCCCTGCCAGCTGCTAGAGGCTGAGCCGGCACAGGGATGCCAGTGAAGTCTGTCAGCAAGTCCGAACCTTTCAGGTGCAGCAGCTTTGCGCTGGGAACCCGAAGAGGGCAGAGCTCGTGTCCTTCCTTTGCCCTGTGCTAAAATGGGATTTGCTTTGCATAGACACACCGCAGCATCTGCCTTGAAAAAAAAGTCAAATATTTCCCCCCGCTACCCTTGCATGGGTCTGTGTTTACAACTTCACTCCTCTGAGAAGACAGCAGGAAAAAAAAATACAAGATTAACCATTTTGTACACTTGATGGCTTCATTGGACAGGCAGTAAATCAATGCAATTGAATTGGAGAAGATAGTGTTCAAATGCTATTATCTGTCTCTCTGTTATTGAGCTGGGATCCTCAGACTGACTTACAGAGATCCCTCTACCTCCAGGATTCCCTTTCCTGGGAGACCTGCAGGATTTGACCTGCTCCAGGACTCACTTGGACCCACAGGGCAGTCCTGCACTTTCCTGCAGACTTCATCCTTTTTGGGTTTGTTATCAAAAAAACATTCTTTCTGAGTTTGCTGTTACGTGGTTACGTTGTTAGAGTGCAAGCAGGAAATCATCTTAAATGCTAACACTGGTGAAAGATACTGTACTCGTAACGATAGAGGAGAAATCTGCCTGCAGAGCCGAGGGTGGCAATGCCGTGTGCCCCAGGGGAGTGTTTCCAGGGCTGGAAGCAGTGTCTTTAGAGAGCCAATCTGGTCCTCTGTGTATTTGATTTTGCCTTCTAGAGGCGTGATCGCCAGCAAAGTTCTGGCTGCCGCAGTCCCTGCAGTCGTGGGCATTCATTTATTCAGGGCTGCTTGGAGAGCACAGAGATTTTACCCGAAGGAATTTCCTGGTGCTCCCTGCCTGATTCGAGCGCCCATATTTCCATAGCCTTCCAAGAAAGGCGGTGGCACAGTGAAGTTTGTTTTTTGCAGAAGAGTCATCTGTAACAGCTTACGATACGCAAAAGGCGAGATGCAATGTTGATTAAATGGGTCTGACTCCAGCAAAGTTGCTGCTAACTTACACCTTCATAAATGACAGGTAAATCAAGCCATGACTTAAACACTGCAAGGACTGATGCTGATTTCAAGACTTCAAAAATGTTTTGTTAGCAAAATAGTCCGTTTCTCTCATACAGGCTTTAATATTTTAAAGTCACCCTCACGTGGTGGCATAAAGGTTAAAAATTCTTTGCTTACAGGTGAAATCCCGACTCCTGCTATCCTAGATCTCTTCCCAGCCCCAATAATTTGATTAAATTTTCACTTTGACATACGCAATTTCAGAGTGCCCTCTGGTGTACAGACATCTTCCATGCAGCGCCCTCGCTCACGCCTCTTCCCCCTGACAAACCCACTTGCTTGGAACACTTTGCACTTGTTTGTGCCTGTTGCTTTACGTTTCCTGCGAGGGGCCATCAGACCCAAATGGAAGCCCCCATCCTGCAAACGCACTGACACGAACTTAGCTTGAGTACCCTGGGAGCTTCCAGACTTTGCATTAGCTAGCGAAAGGATCAGCACTCAAAACTGATGAGAACAGTCTCATGTCGCCACCGATGAGAAAAACACCTGGAGTGTGGGTCCTTAGTTGAGTTTGAGGAGCAGCTTGTGTGAGCGGTGGCACTCCTCTCAGTGTGGTGCCACCGAAGGCAGTGAGCCTCACTGCACGAACTGATTGTGTTTTCTAATGTATTAACAAGAAATAAGTGAGCCGAAATAATCCTTGCTCTGTCTCCTGTGGATATAACATACCTGGAGGACGAGGCTCTTACACTGACTAATGACATTTCTATCTGATCCCTTTTTTCATTACATGGAGTGATTTTTTTTTTTTTTAAGATCTATTAGTTTTGGAAACAAGCCCACAAGGATGCTCTGTCTTGTAAAACAAAACTAGTGGACCCTCTGTGAAACAGAGACTACACACGCTTCAGCACTACAGGGAGGAGCAGGTGTGTTATGGGATGGTGCTGGAAAGACCAGCAGAGGCACCATGGCTCTGCAGGGACCCTGGATGCTGGCAGCAGGTAACAATAAGGCATCTGAGGTCTAACAAGCGGGTGCCTGGGAACCCCTCAGTTGACCTTTGCTTCCCTATGGCCAACACATACATTGTGGGTTTGCAGCTGACCATGACTGCTTCCGTTTAGATCCGGTCTGATGCAACCTGTTGGTGGACGCCACGATGACTGTGACGGAGCACAGAGGGACCCCAGTGTGAACCTCGTGGAGCTCATCTACTTGGTCTCCTGCGCAGCTCCAGCACAGCTGCGTGCCTCTTGCTCTGAGGGATGCCCGGGCACACGGGAGGCGTCCCTACCACGTGCCAAGCGTATTTGCTAAACGGGAATGTACAAGAGTGATGAATCATCCTGCAAGCGAGCACAACACAGCGACAGCACCTGGGCAACTCTAACTTTGGGAGTGCCAAGCGCTAATTGATCTGCCAACAGCTAGCTATTAAAGGCGGTTCTGGGACAGACCTTCCCACCTCGAAACTCCGCTGGTGAAGAAGCTGGAGAGATTCTAGGCTCTTGCTGAGGTGACAGAAATGGCAGATGATAAGTAAAGTGACTGAAGGGTCCTGCTTTGTAATTAGATGTTAAAAGGTACCACAACCAAGGTAAATTAAATTGATGGGCCCAACCTGGCAGCAGCAGGAAGCTGCTGAGATGTGTGCAGTACATCTGGTTGTGTCAGATGAGTTAACATTTTTACTTAACAAAACAAAGCAAAGATCTTGGCAAAGAGGCAAAGAGCTCTGCAGAAGCTTGTTAGAGATTTGCAAATAGAGAGCAAAGCCTGAAAAATGCAGTGCAAGGCAGATAGGAACTCCTATTTCGAGGTTGCTGTCAGCACTCAGACTTCCAAATTTTAGATGAAATTGAAGAACTGAAAAATTATCTCCTTCTTCCTGAGGAAGGTGGAAATCCTCTTTCTTGTAAAGCAATTTCTATGTTCTTCTGAGAACTACTGTCCCATAGGACCCCAACCACTGGTAAACCCGTCTCCTGCTTTTTAAAAGTCTGAATCACACAGACACGCACCATTTGTGGCCAGAGTTGCCAACTGGTATGGGAAATGCAGAGAATCAGACAGGAGGTCTACGTGGTTTTCTTTTGCGTCATCCAGAAGTCAAGGGAGTAGGGTAACTTTGCCATTGTGTAACTGCTCTGGGGAATAGTTTTCTCGACTACAGGATGAAGCCGTGAGATAAGCAACAAGATGATCATATGAATATTTTGTCACCTTTCTGTCTTGAGCTGCTGCAAATCATCACCAGCAGTAAACCAGAGAGACTTCATTTAAAGTAGGTTTCCAGTGTAGGTCATTGATAGTACAAGAATCTAGGAGCCCTTGCCATAACTGAACAGTCTTCCACTGTGGGATTGCCAGCGATGGCTACGCCGGGCTGGAAATGGCCAGCCAAAATATCCTAAACCTTTCCTGCTAGGCCTGAACACCCACTGCAGTGTGTGGTCAGCCTCGAAACTGAACTCGATTCTGGATCTCGGTCTCATAACCAGCACTGCAGTGTATATTGGGCTGGAGTCAAGCCTGGGCCAAAGGGCTCTTGAGCAGCAGGTCTTCTTGGAACATCAGGCATCAAGCCTGGGCTGAGGAGCCTCTCGCCTCCTCCCTGATCAGATGAGATGCTCAGCCAGGCCAGTGTCCTGCTGCCAACAGTGACTGGAAGAAATGTACGAGAGCAGGTTAAAAGTACAGTGGCACTTTCCCCAGAATATCTTTCCAAGCCATTCAAGGACTTCTCAAGCCAGAGAACATCGTCTTTTGACTGATTTTTCTTTTATGTGTGTGTCCAATGCACGTAAAGTTCTGGCGTCCCCAGCATTCTGTGGCAGTGACTTCCACGGTTCTGCTACATGTAGGGTGAGGATCTGCCTCCTCCTTTTCTTAAATTTAATCTGCCACCTACAAGTTTCATTTTATGCCCTCTATTTCTTGTATTAGGAGAGACAGCAGACAGCTATTTCTCGTTCTCTGTGCTTCTTGTTATTGAATAGCCCTTTATTTTGTGTTTTTTCACCACAGGACTATTGCTACCCGTAGTAGTCAAGATGTGATTGTACCCTGCACTCGTACACTGACCTAATGATATTTTCTGTTTCTCTCCCAGTGATTCCTAATGTTCAGTTTGATTTTTTGACCTTTGCAGTGCTTCAGATAGATCATAGAGCTGTGTATTGCATCTCTAAAGCCACATTTGTGATCAGACATCAGACCAGAGCCCATTGTTTCATCTGTAAAATTTCACAACTGTAGCTTGAAAATGTGATAAACGTTCATTTGTTCGGTAAATGTCTTTGTCCAAAAGCCTCCAGAAGCCTATAAACATATAAGCATCTATATGTATAAGCACATAAGGTGAACTGAGGATGTTTTGTGTGCAGGAGCCAGTACACTACCCTGCTGCGACACTAAAAACCCCATCTTGCTGCCTCAGCTGGGCAAATACAACCCAGAATGCAGAATGGTCTAATACTATTGCTTACATTAGATAAGCTCAGTGAAGTCCAGGAAAGAAATTGATTTATGGGGATGGCCTTAAACATCCGTCTTGTTCTTTTTCATGATTCCGAAGTGAGTTCTTTTGAAAGACCTTTCCCAGACTCGTCTCTGCAAACTTGAGCGCTGCAATCCAGATCCTTATGTGCAACCACATGGCTCCAGATTCCTGGCCTCTGAGAGTGTCCTCTAGCACAACCTGGGAACATGGACTGGTTTTAGCCTAATGAGCAAATGGAAATATAAAAGCTCACCACATGTAGCTCACATAGTGTGGTTTTCCTGACCATGACAGTGGAGGAGGTGCCTGATGCATTAAAATTCCTTACCATGAGCAGTCAAAAACTTGGGGTCCCTTTCGTTTCCTTCCTTCCAGCATCCTCAGCCTACAAGGTGCCCCAATGAAGAGTCAAGGAACCGAGAAAACGTAGTAGTGAAGTAGAGAGGGCTGAAATTTGCACATTGTCCTGGCTGGGAAAAAAGGCACAAAATGATACTGTGGTCAACATGACATCCTTCTGCTTTTATGCTCAGCATGGGGGGCCTGGAGACTGTTGTGCAGAGGGTGAAAGGCAGCAGTGCAGGAGCTGGGATGGTAAGGAAACATCGGCCTCTCCAGGTTTGTGTGAGGATTCTGCAGATTTTTTTATTTTCTGTGGTTTTTGCAGGGAAGGGTGATGGGGAGAGGAAAGGAAGGGCTCATTGCATGCTGATGTGGAGCTGCCTGTCTGCCTGTTGTGCTGAGAGACCAGAAATAATGCTGGCCATGCTTTTGACTCTCTTGACACCTGTATTATCAGCTGTGTACACCAGTGGAATCTTGGGGACAAAGCATGACCTTTGACCGGTGTGCTTCAGGTCCTTACACAACACGTGAGCGAGGTCAAACACAGTAGACGACCAAAGGAAGGGTAAGGGAGGATTATTTTCTCTCCCTGAGCAGATTTCTTGTGAATGTGGAAGCTCTGAAGGGTGCCCCAAAAGCCAGAAAATATTCTCACTGAGCCAAATGGTGTCTCGCACACAGCCCAGTGATGCTTCTTGGCCTGTGTGTTAATTTGGATCACGCCATCCCAGCTCTGACGTCTGTGGCTGTGGCTGAGTGCCCTCAGACTCCATCATGCAAGACCTTCTAGTAAGCAGTCCTCTAGCAGGAAAGGTGTAGATAGGAACAAACAGACAAACCTCATCTGGGCGACCCGGAAGAATGTACGAAATGCGGGGGATAATGCAGACAGGTACGTACGGAGCAGACTCGCGGTCACTAGATGGTGCTGTTGATCTTGAAATGAGAACGGAGCGCTCTGCGAGGAGGGATACTCTCACCTGAACTTGTACGCAGAGCATGTGCCCAAAACTGTGGTTGACTGACAGCATCTTGCATACTTCCCAAACATCAAATGGACTTGCACTTCAGGCTCTGACAGTGAAGCTATAAAGGCGAAGGAGTACAACTGAGGAAAATCAGGAACTGGACAAATGTGTGCTATGGGCCCACCGCAGTGCCTCAGCTCTGCCCCTCGCAGAGCCGGTGGGAACCATGGGGCATGGGGGAGACTATTTTAAAGCCTGTACTGCAGAAGAAGTAGATGTGAAAAGTGACCACCAGAACAGGCTATTTTATGTGCAGTACTGTGTATTCGCTCCCATCTCCACAGCTTGGTTGCCTGTAGGTGGTCAGCAGAGCTCCTGTACGTTGGCAGTGACGCAGAGCATCGTTTTGGAATCAAGTTCATTGGGTGTAAGAAGCAGAGAAGTGCCGTGGGCTGGCAGCAGGTATAGCAGTAGTGTACCGCAGCAGAAGATAGTCCAGGAGGAGGCATTGTAGACAAGGTCATGGGGCAAGGGCACCTGGCAGCATTGGAGCAGAGTAGCTGAAACGGTTGTGTGTAGTCTGCCTCACCAGCTTTACATGCACATGGCTTATGGAGCTCTTCACTGACATATTCCTTCCTGAGACATCTCAGCCCCACCAACTCCAAACTTTTACTACTCCTTCTACTGGGAGGTGGTCTCACCTTTGGGACCATCATGACACAGAAAGTTTCAGTGTATGTTGACTTTTAGGACCATTTTTTCCCAGGAAAAAAATGCAGGTGGAGAACCAATCTGTGAGTAAGACTTGCCCTGGAGGCATGATTCCTGGGGAGGAAACAGCACCTGGGAGTGCAGATAGGAGCCTTGATCTAAAACGTTGCTGCAAAGCAGTGTATGTGCACAATATACAGAAATTGGTGGAACTCAAGCTTATCTGCTGATTACAGCCTGTTTAAGGACCAGAGACACTTATTTGGTAAGGACTGTCCTGAATATTGGCAAAGGCTGGTGAAAATGTTCATGATACTACTTCTCCTTGAATTGTACCTGGTACACAGTTTCCCCCTCTTTTCTTTAGAGGTATGGCTCTAACGCGTGTCCAGCATGAAGGTGGGCAAGCAGAGGCAAGCTCTTCCCTGCATCAGATCATATAACTCAATGGGAGAAGCATCCTTCTTACACCCTATCCTCTTTCTTCCCTCCCCCCGCAAAGTGTGGCCATGCTAATCCAGGTACTCCAACATCCAGCTCTTGTGGCACTCAGAGCCCTGACCTAGTACGTGTTCTGGTCTATGACACATTGGTATGGACCAAGTCACCACAAAAATCCAACCGTTACTGTTTACTGTTGCAAAAACTTAGCTGAGATCCAGGCTAATACCACCATTTGGGCATGAGTAGAGCCGTATCTGAACCTCAGCTGCACGCAAAACACCCGAGTGCACAATTCTGATGTCTTTTTGTTAAGGGACCTATATTTAGATACATGTTCTATTATTTCTAAATTAGAACTGATTATCCCATGCTCAAGGCTTGATCATTCATACCAAATGTTTAGATCCTGTGTCTGTTGGTATGGCTTTTAGAGTATTTAAGAGAAAAAAAAAAGAAGGAAAAAAGGAGACATTTCAGGCTATCTCAAGTTTCACTGTTGTGATGCTAACACCTGGTGTCATCTATCTGTGTAACTTTGTTTCCTATCGTCACTGTCACACCCAAGCACCTTCCGTGTGGACATCCTGTCTCATCTGTCATTCCTCCCTTTTAGGGATGAGTGTCTGAAATCGGGCCCTAACATGAGAAGGATCACTTGAAAGCTATATGCAAGAATATGGAAGATATGGAGCAGCACCAGCACATGCTGTCATAACCAGACAGGCCAGGTCATCAGCCTCCCTTGGCTCCCTTTCCAGTATGCAGCTTTCTCCAGTGCTGAAGGATCTTCGCATGTAGACCTTCATGCTGCTCTGCATAAATACTGTGCTACAGGCAAAGATGGGGATGGAACAGACAGTACATTAA
The DNA here is from genome assembly GCA_013398225.1 of Steatornis caripensis. Lineage (NCBI taxonomy): Eukaryota > Metazoa > Chordata > Aves > Caprimulgiformes > Steatornithidae > Steatornis > Steatornis caripensis. The sequence continues at coordinate 35,885 of VZSC01004369.1, forward strand.
AGGGTGATGAAGAAAATTTCTAGTGTCCACCCACTGCAGGGTCAGCAGTAAAAAGCAGACTGCAGGTAAGAAAGAAGACAACCAGGTAAGGATGGTCTTCCATCACATCTCCCTGGCCTAAGGTAGGTGCAAACCCACCTGGGAGAGGAGAGAAATTATGACCCCCAAGACAAGTCTTCTCAAAGCAACCCCACAGCGCAAAGCAGCTCTCACCTGTGCTGCACCTCCATCTTTAGGGCAGAGGTTGCCCTCACAGCCTGCAGGACAGCTCTGTCCTCGCCGTCACTGCAATGCGGGAAACTTGTCCTGCTCCTGCTGCCTGGTACCACTAATCACAGAATCACAGAATGGCAGGGGTTTGAAGGGCCCTCTGGAGATCATCTACTCCAACTCTGGTGCTAAAGCACGTGCTCCTAGAGCAGGTTGCACAGGAACACGTCCAGGTGGGTTTTGAGTATCGCCAGAGAAGGAGAATCCACAACCTCCCTGGGCAGCCTGTTCCAGGGCTCTGTCACCCTCACGGTAAAGAACTTCTTCTTCATTATCAGGTGGAACTGCCTGTGCTCCAGTTTGTGCCCATTGCCCCTTGTCCTGTCGCTGGGCACCACTGAAAAGAACCTGTCCCCGTCCTCTTGACATCCACCCTTTAGATACTTGTGAGCATTGATGAGATCCCCTCTCAGTCTTCTCTTCNCAGTCGTTCCCTGTCTCTCTTGAACTGGGGAGCCCAGAACTGGACACAGCACTCCAGATGTGGCCTCACCCGGGCAGAGCAGAGGGGCAGGATCACCTCCCTCGACCTGCTGGCCACACTCTTCTGAATGATGCCATTGGCCTTCTTGGCCCCAAGGGCACACTGCTGGCTCATGGTGAGCCTGTTGTCCCCCAGCACTCCCAGGTCCTTCTCTGCAGAGCTGCTCGCCTCCCTTGTGCTGCCCCATCTGATGATTGCAATCCATGATTATTTCGGGTTAAGTTGAAATACTTGGATTTTCAGGTTTGAAATTAGTCTTTTTGATGTCAAGGAAGGGTAAGTGTTTGGATGGGTTTTAAGATTTTGGCTCTGAGTTCTTCAGGGCAGAAATTGTTGACTGGCCAAAGGAGGAGGAGCCTGGTGAAGGTGTTCTGTGATTGCTATGGGGCAACAGAGCTGAAGATTATGTTATCATGTCACCGTGTAAACTAAGATTGCATAGGAAATCTTTATTGTATGTGTAGCTTCTGACTGCTTGACTGCAACTGTGCTGTGGCTTTAATTGTGTTTAAAATGCAATTTCCTAAGTTTTGCAAAAGCTTATGGAAAAGAGAATTCTGTTAAGCGAAACCATGTTGACTGCGATTTCTTCCTCAATTCTCCCTCTACAGCTCTTTCTAAATCACTTGTAAGCTTTTTCAGCTATGCTGAGTATTATATAGTGTAGAGTTGAGCAGAGTAAAATGATTGCTATTGTAATGGACTTCTCATCCTCGTACATGACAGAAAAAATAAATGTCATGACATATGACAGCGCTTCTGAAGCCCTATGGAGACAAACTAGATGCAGTAAGCATGTATCTCCTACTTCCTACCCCTGTTTTGCTTCTCTGTGTCCGTCCTTTGTTTCCTCCCACATTTATTTCCTCAGTAATGGAAGACTGTAGTTGAATTAAAAGCGACTCTGTACGTATGAGAACATGCTGTGGCTGCATTGCTCCCCTTTGACAGCACTGGGTGGACTTCTGTAACCGCCGTCTGGTTTTTGAGCTGCCAAGTGCTGGGTGGAGCAGGTTTTTGGGTGGTTTCGACCACTAGCCAGGTACTCCTGTTGGCATTACATCAGGTAAATGTGCAAGCAAATGGTTGCAGCCTCTTTCACTATTACCACGTAGTAATTCACCTTCCTGCTCCAGACTGTTTGTCATTTGGGTGATGCCAAAACTTAATTTTAGATTTTGATATTAGTTCCCATTTTCAAGCCAAAACAAACAAATGCCTCATCTGCATCTGTACGGCTCTTCTTGGCTGAGATGTCTGATCAATTAATGACGCCCTTGTTCTGCCAGTGACAGCGGCCACCATACTCCGTGGGTTTCCATGCCTCTGCTGCTTCACAAATCCCTGTCCGTATCTTCTCTAGACTGCATTGCCAAACCGCGACTCTTTCTACATTAAGGGCCACCCTTAGAAGTCATTGCTTCTTAAAGATGATACGAAATGAACCAAAACAACAGTTAGAAAATTAAATACTGCTCCTGTTTCCTAGGGAAATTTCAAGTGGAGTAAATGGAAAGTGCTTAAGTGATTGCTCTGCTCTCCTCTTTTTTGACTCAACATCCATGAAGGTGTTATTTCTATACATACAAGTGGTACACAGGCTGCGAATTAACAATGTCTGTACTATAGAATGCAAAGGAAGGAAAAAAAAAGATTGTTAGCTTTTCTGGTTTTGCTTAAATACTATTGTCACATCCTACAAGTGTGCCACCTTTAAGTGAAGAGAAGAGCTGGTAGGAAGATGAGAAGAGAAATAGAAAGTCAGCCACTAATTTTAACCCATATCATCATTTCCAAATCAGCTGTAATCAGTATTGGTTTGTTACTGCACCACTGTAGCAAACCGGCCCAGACAAACTGCAGAGACGGAGCCCCCACAGCGGGACTGCGTTGGTGTCGTGCTGAGCAGGGTGCGGACCAGGTGGCCTCCCCAGAGGTGCCTTCCAGATGAAGTGATCCTGTGACTCTGAAGGAGAGCTCTTACAGAAGCCCAAATCCCCCATCCTCACTCACCTGCTAAGCTGCACTACTATTTATTTCTATACGTTGTTTTCACACACAAGTCAATTTTACTATTATTGTATTTTACTGACCCTGTGGCAACCCACTTGACAACACTTTGGTAGACGATCTGCTTTAGTGTTAACCAGCTTGTAAGGGGATGAATCCTGGTGAACCCATGGCTCAAGTAACCACGCACGTGGAAAACTAGTTGTATCTTGCAAATACGAGACTTTACATTAAAAAAAAAAGCCTAATGCATATGCACTCTGGAACCGTACTGACTGTTTTTCAGAGGGGTGAGCTTTGTGGGGGAGTGAGAAAGAAGGTGAATGCCATGTTTTGACAGGTAGGAGTCATTTTACCACTGTGTCTGTTCTTGTTTGTTTGCCTCATTTTCCACAACGGATTTTCCTACTTCATGAATACGAATGCGGATATTACAATACAAACTACACATTTCAAATCAATTGAGAGACATGATCACCGAGAGGCTATATACTTTTATTTTTGAAGAATGCATATTAAAGTAAGGAAATTTTGAGATTAGCTAGTTTACAGCACCCAACACGTCTTTTACAGATCAGCCCCTGGACACAAGGGCAGCCTGGAATAGTAACTCAAAAGGTGTGCCCTGCCCAGGGCCAGGGATGGACTAACTGTGGCAATGCACAGGGAAGTCTTTTCAGGGCTTGTGGCTCTCATTGAAAAAAAAAAATTATCTGAGTCTTAATTGTGTTGTGACATACAGACACCCCTGTGTGCCTGTTCACGTGGAATAGTTCACTCCCATGACATACCGGCTGAAAGGGGGTTCCCAAAATACTTTTGCTCCCTGGCCCTCAGCACAGTGGCACCGGGAGCAGTAACTCAGAACAGCAGTTCATCTCAACAGGTGTGGAAACAGGAAATGGGGCTGCTTTGTTTTCTTCTTTTCAATGGAAGGTGACAGAGGCCATCAGCTAGCTCACGGCACACACAGTGGAAGACTAAGGAGAGTGTGTTTCACTGCAAGAGGGCCTTCCTCTGCCTGAGGAACACCAGCAGATGCAGCTCCTCGCCTTGCTCGAGCTCCTCCACGGCTCAGGTGTGGAAGCCCTAACACCCCGTTTCTCACTAGGTTTTGTTAGGTTGGCCATAGCATTAATCCGGTGCCACGTGAGCGAGGCCCTAGCCCGCAGGGCAGCGATGGAGCCTCAGGGGTCTGCGAGCTGTGCTGGGCGCAGGGAGGCCTGCTCAGCACCTCGCAGGGCGGCTCGCCCTCCTCAGCACTCTTCCAGCCAGCCAGCCAGGGGAGGCACCTGAAGAGCGAGGCGGGCCGCGGCCAGCCACGGAGGGCCCCGGCTGCGCCCCTCCTGGGCCGCACCAGCCTCGGGAGCCGGCCCCCCCCGCCCGGCTGCCCTGCGCGCCCGCGGACAGCCATTTCACGCCGCCGCCCCGGCGGTCCCTTCAGGTTACAGCGGCAAGCGGGCACCTGCCTGGGCGGCGCTCGCCGCCCCTTCCCGCCAGGCGTGCTGGCGAGGCCGCGCCGGCCCCACGCGGGAGAGAGCGGCCATGCTCCAGTTTGTGCCANGCTGCCCTGCGCGCCCGCGGACAGCCATTTCACGCCGCCGCCCCGGCGGTCCCTTCAGGTTACAGCGGCAAGCGGGCACCTGCCTGGGCGGCGCTCGCCGCCCCTTCCCGCCAGGCGTGCTGGCGAGGCCGCGCCGGCCCCACGCGGGAGAGAGCGGCCACCCGCAGGCGGCCCGGCCGGGCCCGCAGCCACTCCTGCGCGTGCGGGGCCCGCACCAGCCGCCTCCATTTTGTGACGACCGCAGCCCCCCACGAGCGCGGCCGCACGGCAAAGGCCGCCCGCCTGAAGGGTCGGCGCGTGCGCAGAACCGAGGAGGGGGGGCCGAGGGGCGTGACCAGAACGCCAGTCTCGCGAGAGCGCGCGGACTATATCTGAGAGGGGGCGGGGGCGCGGCTTCCTTTAGTGCGCGTCCGCCCGCAGCGCAGCGTTCCGTCCCGCTTGTCCCGCGCGAGCAGGCCGAGAAGATGGAGGACAGCGCCATGGACATGGAGAGCATGGGCCCTCTGCGCCCCCAGACCTTCCTCTTCGGTAACGGC
>VZSC01004380.1:0-10962 GCA_013398225.1 Steatornis caripensis
GTTCTTCGTTGCCGGCTGGGCTCAAACCACGACAGGGCCTTTGATTAAGCAGGCAGTGGGTTCTTGCAATGGAGGTTATTTGAGTAGTGCTCTGGCGTCTGCACTGGCTGGATTGTTTACTTGCCGTGGGACATGCGGTTGAAGCATCCTCATGCCTGGACTTCTGCAATAGGATAATCATGTGGGTCTTATGTTTCCTTGTTTTCCCACAGGTGTGAAGGAGAGACTCAGAAAACGTTGGCCTTGGCAGAGCGGCGGACAGGACTGTGGTTGTGGGAGTTTGCAAGCAATGTGATCTTACCCATGACCCCAGATGCCTTTACAGAATCTGGCATCTCCCTGCACTACCTCCCCTTCTGTGCCCGATTCATCTTGACTTCTCTGTGCTTGGCATTGGGGGTGTTGTGTTGCAACAACCTTGCCAGAGAACATTTCTGCACTTCCTCACAGTCATGCCCCAAGTCAAGGTGTGGCTGGTTACCAGACCAGCTCTATGTTTCCCAGTTTGTGTTTATTGCTGTAGATCCATTGCTGCCTTCTAGCATTGCTTCTTCACGTCACACTCTCTGCTGTGGACTTGCAGCTCCACTTCAATAACAAGCCTTCCTGGGACTGTCTGTCAGGTGGGCTTGCTCAGCCTGATCCCAGCTGAGGAGCTGTGCTGAGCTTGGCTAAGCCACAGGGCTTACACATCATACCATTCCTGCCTGCTTGCAAAAGCGAGAAGGGTTGCCTGATTACTAGGGTGGGCAGGAAGGGAAAGAAGGCAATTTCCTGGGCATGCTGTGAATTTTAGAGGAAAGAGACATATGTGTGTTTTTGGGAAGGGGGGATGACAGGCTTCCATTCAGTGAGAAAGTTGGGCAGTGGGGTTCCAAGGAGTGATCTCTTGTCATGCAGGCAGAGGAAGGGTAGGATTGTTGCCTGAGCACTGGGGTGAACAGATTTAAGGAAGGGACTGAACTGTGAGGTTGGCCAGCGTGTTTTCATGGCTTATGAAAGAGAGGAAAAGGAGGGGGACTTGCCAGCTTGTGTCAAGTAGGTGTACCTGTAAGCAAATGTGAGGTGTCTGCAAAGTTTTATAGGACCGGTCTGGTCCTATAGGTCTCAGAGCCAAAGAGTAAAAAGTGTATGAAATATATGTGTGGTTCTGTACACACCCTCACCTCTTCTCTTTTTGTCTACTGAAAGTGCAATACTCCTACCTATGTTTCAGTGGCTTGGCAGGTTTTGCTGACTGTCATAAGGACAGTGGTTAGATTTGGACAATGTTCTTGAAGGGCCTTGTCATCCTTTGCAGGACAACTCTTCAGAATACTTTATGCCCCCTTGGAAGTTATCACTGTTGGTGTCTGTAGTTTTTGATGCCGTTTTGCTGGATAATCACTAGCATTGCCTGCCTCTGAATGCTCAATGTATTATACGGCTGCAATTTAATTTTTCCCTCTTAAAACTCCCACTGAGAGAATTGATGTGGTTGGTGACCAGGGCAGGTATTCAGCTGTGTCAGTCTTCACAGAATTACTTCTCTACAAAATAGGGAAAACCATAATTACAGCTAAAGCCTCTTATTTCTTCTGTTTAATTGTGTATGGCTGGCAGCAAGGATGTCAGTGAAAAATCAGTGAGGTTCTTTTAAAATTTATATTAATCGGAACAGACACATGAGGAGAGATACATGAGAACTGTTTCCAGCCTAAGAGCAGCAGCTGCAGAAACAAGTGTTACTTGTTTACCAAGACCGTGGTACACACAAGAGGAACAAAATGCAGGAGGCTGAGATTCAGTAGTTGCATCCCAGGTCTCAGCCCTGCTAATTAGTTTGGCCTGAGAGCCCTAGGTCAATCATCTCACTTCTTTCTTCCCCTTCTCTCCATTCACCTGTACTGGTTGCTCCCTGAGCCAAGGATTGTCTCATGAAGTTGGGAGCTAGCCAACCACCCTTATCTTATGGGCCATGTCCCCAAATGCCCACACGGCCTGGGATCTTGAGACCCAACTGTTGGTTTACTTCTGCTTGTTTTTTCTTTCCAGAATCTCTAATCTCAACTGTTTGGTGACCGAATGACTCCTAGAGCGGCAGGACACTTTCACCATTGAAGTCCAACAGTGCAGGCTTCACGACAGAGGATGGCTTCTTGTGGGGACTGGTTGGGCTGTTATTCTCTTGAGCATGGGTGAGAGCGTTTGGCACAAAGCAGCTTTCATGTGGGGTCAGGGTCTGAGAGGACTGCAGAGGAAATTATTTTATCTTCAGTGGGATCGCCCCTGCTTGCCACAGGCTTCAACTTGTCTCACCCCAGCAGTGAGTCACACATTGTGCCTTCCCCAGGCAGGGGAGGGAGAACAGCAAGGGATCAGAGCTGCAGGCACCTCCAGACCCTGTCTGATCCTGAGGCTGGAGTTAGGAGGGGAGAAGAACAGGGACAGCTTAGAGATCTTTCACGTTTCCTTTTTCCCATGGCTGCTCTCTCATCTCTCAGCCTCCTCTGTTCTGCAGATTCCCTGCAAATCCCAGCGTCTGCCTTCTGTGAATGGCTGCGCTTCCCCTGTTACCACTCCTGTCATCGTGAGAACCGTCTGTGTTCTTTCCTGCCTGTTACACAGACACTGTGTTGTAAGGACAGCCTCTTGGCTTAATTCACTGATCATCCACGTTGTTCCACCTGCCCTTGCCACGATGTTCCCTCACCCATGTTGGCTATGGAAACCTCCTTAGAAGGGCCCCAGTGTTGCTCATGGTGAAGCAGATGGGGTTTCTAAGCAGCCTGAATTGTCTCTTGATGGACTTGTAGAAGCAGATGTTAGAGTCTCTGGGTTTCAAGCAGCTGAGATAGATACTGCGTAGATGTTCTCTGCATCTTTTCTGCTATAATCTGTAACATGGTAAGAGGTCTGCAACCTTCCTTTTCTCTCCTAAAACAGTCTGCAAACTAGCATTCATAATAGGAAAGGTGAGACTGTTTTAGTTTCTCTGGAAACTAGGGACCTAGCAGGTGCCTTCACCTGGCACTGGGCAGAGGATGTCCTGGGTTTGACCTAAGTTGGAACCACCCCTCTTCCTTGTGCAAGTCTGTATGAGCAAAGGGGTGAATTACATCCAAAACTGAGGCTGCTGGGGTGACCTTGCAATACTGGACCCTTTTCCAGCCAAAATCCTTTGGGGTGGGGAGAAGAGAGCCTGCATTTCTGGCATTATTAAAGTGGACATTGTTAATTATGTGTGAGGGTGGATTACTGCATGGCATGCAATGAGTCATTAGTGTTAATCAATCAGAAGTACAAGGAATGTGCCTTTATTAACAATGACCTCCTGGAGGGGCTTTCCCCTTATGGTTATAAGGAAATATGCTGAGGGAAGAAAGAAAGAAAGAAATAGTAATGCAATTAAATGAGAGGTATTAAGGCATGTTTTCGATCTCCCTCTACTGATTCTGGGCTTGATTCAAATCTCATTCAATGTATTCAGCTATGTTGTGTGTTCTTGAGCAATAACCTTGCTTGTGCTGGTTTTGCCAGCCATCAGTTGTACTGGAAGTTCAATTAACAGCCATATTGACGGCTCCCCAAGCTCACAGTTCACTTCTCCAGGAGAGATCCGATCTTCAAGAAAGATGCAGAAAGATCATACAGGATGGGTCTTCCCCCAGTGCAAGCTGACTTCAGTCCAGAGAACTCCAAATGATTTGTGGTATTGGGGCGCTTACGCACTGGTCTCCTTGCTTGTGTCTGCAGATAGGGTACCATTATGGGAGAAGGAAGCAGCTCTTACCACTCAGAGCTTCAGATTGCCATGTAACATGAACAGCGAGATCTAGGCAGAGGGATACAGTTGGTGAGCAGCAGAAAGACGGAGCTTTAATGTACTACCTTCCTGTCCACTGCTTTATCTTTTTTCTCATCAAAACAAAGTTTTATCCTAGAATTTGAAGGAAAAAGAGAAGGTGGATTTAGGATTAGTTTAGATGAACAATTTTGGAGGACAATTGAATTTTTCCTTGGGAAGCCAACAGAGGGTTCAGGAGACATGTCCTCATCTTTGAAAGTTAGGGATACCTAAGGCGTAAGTCTTGCTTCAGCTGTTTGCATCAAGAAAGCATTACCTCACCTGGCAGAGTGACATTATTTGGTTGCTTGTGTGTTTTCAAGTCCAGAATTGGAGTGCTGGACTGTAAACCCTCCAGGCTTCTTGCTTTGTACAAACTCAGCACAGTGGGACTGTGCTTGCTTCACTCAGCGCAGTGGGACTTCGAGGTAGATGATGCTGCTTGATGCTGAAGTGGCTGTGGCATACTTGTAATGACTGCCTCAAGGCATGCTCAGTTGCTCTCTATTTTTGCACTGAAGTGCAGCTGTGGTAAATAAGGCCTTTTTGTTGTTGAGTGATTTCCTACTAGGTAAAAAACTGTTCAGCTGGAGTCCTGAAGTTTAACGGCCAGTATCTAAGTGCCCGGTGGAATACTTTGACCTGACATGAAACGATTCAAAATAACTGGAAAGAAAATATCAAGTGTCAGGGTGGTTAATTAATTCCGCATCCAGCTGCCTAACTTCTCGTTATTCTGTCCCTGCTGATTTTAGAGGTCCCTGGCATTTAAAAAGAGGAAGAGTTGAATGCATAATGTTAGTGCGTTCTCCAGATGAGACTGCCTGCCTGGTGGGGAAGTAACTCTTCAAACATCTGAGTGACAATTTAGCTTTCAAAAACAGTGGTCTCTAAGAATGCTCTTGATGCCCATGCATCTTTTTTATTCCCCTTGCTGCTGTCAGTTATTCAGGTGGTTGTTTGTTTATTGGATAGGTGTCTGTGTGTGTGTTCATTTGTGTGTGGTTTTCTCAGTTTATTCTTAGTCTAGTAAGAAACATCTTTTCCCTAACAAACATCTCTGAGTACTACACATTGCTGCTGGGCTGGTGCAGTGGTGTATCATCTTAGCCTTGCTAACACGTATGGATTTGGTTTCCTCTCAGAGATCTCACAATAGTTTGCAGATTTTTTTACAAGTTCCAGCCCCTGGACTCACGTGAGCGTATGCACACTGTGTTATTCGTTATACTGCATCTGGTTCTGGCTGCCAGTTTGTCAGAGGAAAACTTGGAAATCTAACCCTGATTTATGATTGATATATTTAAAAAAGGAATCAAAAAGTAGATTAAAGAAAGCATTTAGATTGTATTGTTTTTGAGATATTTCAAAGGTAATCGCCTTGCTTTAGAGAGCATGATTACTCATTTTTCAGCATCTGACGTTTGCTATCTTGTTGCTTAGTGACGGCAAAAACTGTTGTCCCTCTTGCAGGCCCTGGTTTCCGTCCTGAGTGCGGTGCAGAGATTAGAGCTTTGCAGGCTGGCGTTGCCACCCTGCAGGAACCAGCATGGGGCTGTGCTAAATGTAATTATCGTCAGACAAATATGGATAGCAAGCCTAGATACTTAAATAACGTGCAACAGACTGCAATAATGGTGATTTTTCTGGGAAGTGCAGCCAAACTCTGAAACTCTGTGCCCAGAGAATAGCTCTGTGTACACATTAGGAATTGCCAAAGTTGAGAGCAGATGACAAAATCTCCCACACGTAAATGTATTCTTTTCCAAAAGAACCCATGCCTTGATGTTTATTTTCATACTATGAAAGCAAACTTGGGACCATGGCAGTACTACCTGTTGGTGTGTGCCATCTTACTTTCACCTGCCACTTCTATTGTCCATGTCTTTATGAGCTTGATCCTATCGTTGAATTAAACTGGAGATTTTATCTTTTAGTCCAGTTGAGACAGAGCTATATAGCTATCCCATATAACCCTTATAACTATCTAACTGGCAAATGGTCTGGCTGACTGTATGTCACAGGATTTTCTCTGTCCGTACAGATGGCAAGAGACTTTGGCTAGAGGCTAAAGGACATTTATTTGAAGGCTTTTGTGCAGATATGGACATATTCTAATAGCTAGACTTGTACAAGCAAAGATTTCATGTTTGAGAAATATATTTTTTGAGTGGTAGAGAATGAAGAAAATGTTACCTAATTTATTACTGAATGCTTGTGAGAGACTTAATGCTCATAAAACCAGCAGCATGCCAGAGACAATGGAGGGGATCATGCCGCAGGTCTCTGCACGTTTCCTTGCAAAGCTATGTCAAAGCTCATTAATCTTGATCTTAATTATTTCAGTGCAAAGCATTTGCTGAACAATGAACTGCGACTGTGTCAAGTCTGCGCACTGAGTTTGTGAGGAGGCCAAAATATCCAGCCAGGGTAGAACTGGTGTCCACCAACACGAGAGTGTTGTGGCTGAGCTCTTAAGATTTTAAGTGAAAGGTCTGATCCATGCAGCTCTTCCTACAGGAGCCAGGCACTTGACCCCCCAAAAAATTCCAATAAAACTAAAGCTCCCTTGTCCCCGTCCTGCTGTCATGTTCCTGAAAGCCTAATTATTATCCAGCTGGCAATCTGAGAAGGAATATGTTCACACAATTTAATTATTCCTCCTCACTTTCACACAATTTAATTCCTCCTGTTCAAATGAATCCTTGTAAGCTAGCCAGTCAAGTGTGTTCAGTCCCTTTTCTATAGAAGTACATGTATGCAGATGGCTGGGAAAACATTGTGCGAGTTTTTGTTTGTGATCAGCTTCTAGGTGCTAAGACCCATTCTTTGCTGTTCCCTTCTAAGTTTCCTCTTTATGGTTTGTGCTAATGGCATTTTACAGCTCTACGCCATCAGCTGCATTGCGTGCTGCAGTGATCTGGCTTTCTGTCTCTCCACTTGGATGACTGAAACTTTTGAGCTGGAGTGAACTGACTGCCAGCCACTGGATGTGAAGCAGTCTTGCTCGCTCACAAATAACCGTATTCTTGTTTGTGTAAAAGCATGGCTCTGAAAGTGATAGCTTGTGCGCTTGAGCTTTCTGAAACCTGCAGGACGGCTAGCTGTAAATGTGGGATGCAGCATGGCCTAAGGCTTAACTGTGGGAACTTCATGTGTATTAGCTTAAGGAATTATGATAAATGTGGTACTCTTATTTACGTGTAACAATATGTACTTTTTTGAAAGGCCCTTTGATGTTTTGGAGTGGGCTGGTCTTTTTGCTGAATGTACACATGTAGAGCAGCGTGTGAACAGCTGGCTGGGTGATTTTGGGGTTGTTTACAATTTCATTTCCCTCTTGAGTGAAAAATCTCAGCAGCCAAGTATCCCAGTTTGTCTGGTATAGGTGTCTGGTTTTGTTTGCAAGCTACCTTAACTTCCCAAGGATTTCTCTCTTGCAGTTGTTAAACATAACAAATGTCCCTGCCCCTTCCCAGTGCTTCAAATCCAACAAACCCAATGTAGAAAAGAGCTTAAGTCCTTTCTAATGAGGAGCAGCCAGGAATCATGCTGGCAAGCCAACCCCTTGAGAACAGGCTATTCTCTGCACTCAGATGTTTCATAGACCAGAGTTTTGCTTCCCCATACCGAAGAACGCCTTAACCAGGCAGAATTTGCTGCTCTGAAGTGCTGAGCAGACAGAAACCGTAACCACTTCAAAACCTAGCACAGAGGTTGTACATATATGGAGATTGTGCTGTGCGCCATTGGTTTGTCTTCCAACAATAAATCAATGCGATTACTTGACAGCACAACAGTTGTCTCTTCAAAAAAAACCCCAAAACAAAAAACAAGGAACAGTTATGACTGTTGTGTCTGTCTGCGCAGTGCCACGCAACCCAAAGCAGTCTGGCATCTGGCTGCCAGCTGGCTTGGCTCTGCTGGGAACATAGCAGAGGAGCTCGCTTCAACCGACAAGACCATGAGGTTCTGGATGGCCCTGTAATTGTGGGTTCTTGCAAGCATTAGGGATTTGTAGTCTTGCTCCCCACAAACAGCCTTCATCATAAATATGTATATGTATAGTTAAGGGGTGATATCATGCTTAGTGAACACCCAAATATGTGCTGTGTCCTAAAGCCCTGGGACTTAGCAGTAGTGAAGTTATGGCTATGGACCATTGCCAAGGGAGGACAGGAATGATTTGATTTCTGGGGAGGACAAAAGTGGTATGGCTAGTGAACCACCTTCTCCTGGGGTGACTACACAGACACCACACTACTGCAGAGGAAATTCGTTCCGCTCTGGGCTTCCTGGGACCTGTGAAGGCTCAGAAGTCTTTGCAGGCTTCTCCACTCCTCTTTGTTTCTCTGCTGTGTGCAGACTGTGGCTCAAACTTGAAGAAATACTCCTTTATGGCCTGACTTTTCTTCTCCACTAAGCAAGCTTCTGTTGAAACACCTGACCATTTCACTCCAACTTGAGAGCTTGCTGCTGGAAGAGACAGGAATGGACAGTACCCCTGCACGCTGCTGGAGGGCCAGTTTCAGCAGAGCACACAAACATACGCTTAATTCTAGGCTTAATTTTAGCCATGTGAAGTCAGTGGTATTCTTCAGAAGCTAAGCTTAAACATGCACTTTGTCCTTCTGATTGGATTGGAGACTGAAGAGAGAACTCATTTTCTGAACCAATTTCTGCGGAAGAAAAAAACATCTAGTAAGAGCTAATGAAAACAAATCTGAAGCAGTAAAGCTATTTCTCTGCAGGCTGAGGCAAACAAATGCTTAAGAAGAAGAATACAGAAGAAAAGGGAATGGCTGAATTATCTTAGTAAATACAAGCAAATGCAGTGGTCAAAGGCACCAGATTGCACAAAATCTCTGGCGATAGTTTTGAATATATGCTATTGCTGTGCCAGCATTTCTATTTCTCAGAGTAAAAAAGGATGCTGGTGTAGGGGGTGTTTTTGCTAACATCCCAAGTGCACCAGTACTTCACTTAAATCAGCATTCGCTATCAGTACCATGGCTTCATTGCTTCAGTTGCACAATCTGACCATAACTAATTGCTCGCAGTTATTTGAAATGCAGCTTTTCTGCTGGCAATTACTTGATTTACTGCTTGCCTGTAAAACAATAATGCCTTCCCTTGTGGGCACATAGGCAGATTAACATCAGTAATTACTAAAGGAGATGTTTGTATGCGAATACCCATTTCTTAGAGGCAGTTTATCTTCCACATTGGCGTAAGGGAAAGGGATTCAAATCGGGTGATGCTGTCATCCCACAAATGATGTGAGCAGCGTGAGACTCAGCAGAGAGAGCTGGACATCTCTCCCCACCTCACCTCCATCTCATAGGAATCACTCTTTGCAGGGTGGTAATCGTTATTGAGATCAGTCCTGAGGTTGTTGGCATTTAATTCCTAAATGTGACTGCCAGTGACTGAACAGGGCTCAGTGCTTCTTGCGCTAGCTTCCTGTTGTTTGGGGATTTTTTTCCTGTTCCAAAAATTTCCCCAGAAATCTAGGGCTGTGCTTGCAAGAGAGCTGGACACCTAGATTGAAGGTCTGTGTTTCCTGATAGCAGCCTTTCCACTGAATTGCCTGAAAGGTGCACTCAGCACTATGCGCTAAGCTTATTTAAAGTAGGCAGTCATTATCTCCTTCCAGGCTACTGTGAAGAGCAAAAGAAGCATCATAGTGGCTCAGAGGGACTGGAGGGAGGATCTTTACTAATCCTGTTATACTTCCGGGACTGAAATATGTTCAGAGCAGTCCTTTGGTGCTTTTGAAGCCTGTCCTGGCACATAGTCTTTTTCAGCTTAAGAAACACCTTGCAGTCTATCAGAAAAGCCACCCCTGGCTGCTTGCGGCAAGAGCTTGCCAGCATGTGAAGATGCGTGTACATGCAGAAGAGATGTGGCTGTGGTTCTGGGTCCCTGGGGGCTTTAAAATCAGCTGCCTAGATTTCAGAGACTCCCACTTTGAAGCTGAGAGCGAAGACAGGGCCCTGATTTTTCTTGTGTGGACAAGTCACGGCATTGCCTCAATTCCTCTCCCCCCAAAAAAATGCCTCTTTATGTTACAGCAGGGAGTGGACAGAGATGGCCATGAGTCTTGAAGGAAGGCAGAGGCTCCCTCTTTCTCCCACCATCACTGAATATAATCTGGTATGGTATGGGTTCATTTCCATAAGGAGAAGGTACTCTTCAACAGCAGTGAAATGGCTTTGCCTTTGGTATTGAATCAGTCTCAGCACTGTCTCATAAACTGCTGACTATCTTGCTCAAGAGACTTTCAGCCTTCGAAAGCAATCCTTGTAGGAAACGCCTCCCTTTCATCACCCTGTGTTAGTTACACAGCAAGGTGGGAGGAGAAGGGGGAACCATGACAGCACCCCACCCTTCACTGCTCTAGATTCACGTAGTGGGATGCAAAGCACTGACCCCAGCATAGATTTGGCCTGCTCTCCCTCAGTTAAGAGAAATTGAAAACAGACTTTTAGCGTCTGATCATGTGTTTCCCATTGTTCCTGCTTCTATCACAGTAATTAGTCTCTCCTGAGGGTCGTTCAGAGTTCAGCTCTGTGGAGAAACTGTTGTTCTTGATTAAAGGACTAGCTGCTTTTTCAAACATCCTTGTCTAATCGTATTTTGAAAGACATATCACAGTATTCCAGAGCTTTTCAGTTAGCTACTGAGTAGAGACATCTGTATATCTAATTGTTCCTTTGGATGTTAAAAGAGAGATGAGGGATGTCAACAGCAAGAGCAAGGAATGCAGCAGTTATCTGGAGAAACGAGTGTGTCTGGTAACGCAAAAAGCTCATCAGTCCTGAGAGAAACTGAAACATAGAGAAAAAGGTAGATGAAAATATATTTGATACTCATAGAATCATAGAATGGTAGGGGTTGGAAGGGACCTCTAGAGATCGTCTAGTCCAACCCCCCTGCTAAAGCAGGTTAGCCTAGAGCAGGTTGCACAGGAATGCATCCAGGCGGGTTTTGAATATCTCCAGAGAAGGAGACTCCACAACCTCTCTGGGCAGCCTGTTCCAGTGCTCTGTCACCCTCACAGTAAAGAAGTTCCTCCTCATGTTCAGGTGGAACTTCCTGTGTTCCAGTTTGTGCCCATTGCCCCTTGTCCTGTC
>VZSC01004385.1:15904-29992 GCA_013398225.1 Steatornis caripensis
CCCCGATAAAGGGCCAGGGGCGGGCGGGCTCGGGCAGGGGCTCATCAACCACATCAGTCACCTGTGTCGGACTGCAAACACCTCCTGCCGTGCATACCGCCTTTTCATATACCCCCAGGTAAATTAAATCCCCTGTAAATCTTCTCAATTGCAACTGGAGACGGCGGCTAATATTACCATTAATTGAAAGGAGAGCTGCGCTTCACTCGCGGGGAGTTTCATTCCGTTTTTTTACGCGGGTGGGTTAGGGCTTCTCCCGGACCCCGTCCGCTTTCTGCGCACGCTTTGCAGCCCTGAAATGCCCTTTACCTTCGTGTACGCAGTTCACAGCAAACTGAAAGAGGGTGCTTAGTAGAAGTCTGTACGTACGGCCTGTGATGTATATATTGCTTCGCGCACATGTGTCGCAGAAGCGTGGTTTGCTTAAAGATGCGTAACGAGTCTCTGTGCGTGGCATAGACATCCCCGGCGCGGCTGTATGCGGTCCCCGGCACAGACCCACGGGGGACGCCCAGCCCCGCGTGGGCCCCCGGACGCGGGTGCGTGCCCTGGGCTCTTTGCAAAGGGCTCGGTGCCTCCGCTCGGTTTGGGGGAGCGGGGACTGGGGCGGGGGGGGTGGTGATGGTGCTGGCCGAGGAGGACGGCCAGAATTATTCCCAGGCACCGAACACTGCTGCGGAGATTTCACATGATCTTCCTAATTCCGCGTTTTATATTTTATGATTTCTTGCCAGCATCTCAGTATGTTTCTGTTTAGATATACTAAGCTCCTTGAAATTAATTAACCTGTGGTCAGCAACAAAAAAAAAAAAGTAATACTGGTTAAGCTATATTCCTTTACAACGTTTGGTCACAGTTAGTTACAGAATTTTCCAGCTGTGAAGATGATGTACACTATTTACTGTAATTGAATTGCTGTTATAACACCTTTCAAGAGGAAAAGTGATACATGACAAAAGTTGAGCCGACGCAGAGGGCCCCCCCTTTCTTCCCCCCCTCCGCTTATCTGGAGTAAAAACTTCACCTCAGAGAGCCCCTACCCGTGTCTGCCCGGGGGTGGGGGAGGACCCAGCCCCCGCGCAGCGGTGCGGGAGCGCCTCCGCACCCGCGCTCCGGGAAAACCCCGCGGCCACCGCCGGATCGGCCCCGCCGCTCCGCGGGGAGACTGCGCGCACCCCTCCGCCAGTTCCAGGCTGAAACGGGCACCGGGCTCAGCCCCGAGCGCCCCGGTGCTGCTCGGTCGCACGGCAGCATCAGCCAGAAAGTGCCGCAGCGAAGTCTGCAGCGAGGAGGGGGTGAGGGTCTTCATCTACAGCTTAAAGCGCTGACAGCAACCGTTCTCGTGTTTGGGAAGGCAATTGGATTTATTTCCTTCCAACTCGTAATAGATTCTCCAGAGCATCAGAGAGATTATTTTATAAAGTAAATTCAAAGCAGACTGTTCATTAGATCCCATTATTATTAAAAGGGGACGATCAGTTGGAAAAAAATCTGTCTAATTTGGAGGAAAAAAGCCACGCATTTTAAATAATTTCTGTAACTTTTGCTACCTTTGGCGTTTTTGGCAAGAGAACAAATGAAAACCCGGAGGAGTTAGAAGTGTTTTTTCCCCTCTCTTTTTATTTTTTTTTCCTTCTCAGTGCCACATAACAGCCTTTCCTCCTTCAACTTCAAAGAGGACTGAAAGGACAAACATTCTGATACAGCTAATAATACACGGAGAGAAAGAATTTGCATTCCTTAGCAAATATAAGTGCTCATTAATAGAATCGTGTATTTGGCTAAGAACATCTTGCCAGTACCGCCGGGACATAGAAAGTGTTCATGCGGGGAGGGTCTGAGGAAGAGTTTTGACTGACGTTGTAGGAGCCACATCTTCCCCCTTTCCCCCAATCATATATATTAGGTCAACGACTACTATTAAAAAAAAAAAAAGTAGTGACGTAAGAATCATAAAGGAACAGATGGGGACAGAGTGCCCTGCGACTTCTGAAAGGCACAGCAAGGACTCGCTGCCTATAATTTCATCAAGATCATGCTCATTGCGCTCTTAGGCCGTGCCGTAGCTCCCAGCCGGCCGCTCCGCAGCCGGTCCCGCAGCCGCACCGCAGCGGCGCCCGCCGCCCTCCCAGCCCGCTTACACCCCCATTTCCCTCCGCCTCCGAAAAACTCGGAAGCTCTCTCCTCGGGACGGAGCTCCTCCTGCGCGGAGGGGCGCGGAGGGGCCGGCGGGCTGCCACGCTCTCTCTCCGCAGCCTCCCCGCACATTTTACTGCCTGGCTCGGGAGTTGCTCGCCCCCAGGTCCTGCCCTGCGCTGTACCCGTCCACAGCATTAATCTGGTTTAAACCCTAACCTATATGTGCCCGGCGCAGTTCTGACACTCCGCCCCGTCCTAGGGACAGGGTACCAATTTTTTGGCCGTGGATATGGGGTGCAGCATCCTGCCACAGCGTCTTGAGGGGACTGTCACCAGGAGCGCTCTCTTCCCAACCAGTACTGTCTCAGGCTCTAAGCAGAGGTGATTCTACCTGGTAGGTGTGGTGGGAAATGGTAAACAAAATTAAAGCCCCTTTCTGATGAAAACTTTGTTCATTTGACTGAGCTGAAGACAATTCCAGTGATTATCCCAAGCTTATTTTGCCCTCATGAGAACTCTAATTTTGTTCTCATTTGCCCTGCTGTAAATCTGGGCATACTCTTCCCTGTAAAGAAGTCTTCTCCAAGAGGGAAAAAATCAGCTGGACCTCAGGAAAGCTTACTGACACCCAGGGAGGCAAATCTTTCCTGTTTTCAGCACAATAAATCATATAAAAAAGATAAAATCTTACCGAAATTAAAATGCAACTTTGCCTTTTAAGGTGATTATCTGGGAATCTCTCCTGACTTACGCCTAGAGTTACCGATTCACATCTTGCTACAAAGAAAGAATATAAAAATATCTGGTCAGCGCAGCCTGAGCAGGTGTGTCTGCGAGGCGACTCGCAGAGAGGAGATGCCGGATCAGAATTGCACCTAGACATAGGGACTATAATTTGATCTCCTGGGCTTCTAGCATCTAGTTTTAAAAGTGTCATAATTAACAGCATTTGAAAGGTGAACAATATATCTTGAACTGCTATTTCAAAGGACCTGCTGAGTTTATTATCACTTCAGTCTTTAACATCAGGCTTGGATTTCTTTCTAGAAGCTAACCCTTAATTCAGCTGCAAGGTTGAGAGCTACGTGTAAACACCGAGCAAGGATACAGCCCTCCACTGAGAGTTTTGCTACACCAAACTATGTGGCTAACAGTTGCTTTCTGGTTTTCACTCTTTTGGGCTTATTTAAAGAAGTTGTCTTTGCCTGGGAGTTTCTTGAGTTTACGTTAGATTTGGAAGCAGCTTTTTATACCTATGTGTGAGTGCAGTTGCGTTACTGAAGCACAGCTGAACGTAATTTGCCTGTGACTTTAGTGCGACCATATTTCATCGGAGATGCACATGAATGCCAGAGGAACGGTGCTGGGAAAGGGTCACATGTGGTTTTCTGGGATGGTTTGTGTACGGCAAGAGCAGAAACACGCTTCGGCTTCAAAGAAGTCCTGTATTTTATTAGCATAATCTGTAGAAATTGTCAGTCGGGGGCTTGCTGTTGGTTTAGGCCCAGCGGTCATTGGTCTAATAACCTTCTGACTGAGTTTGGGATTAAAAAGTCAAAAGTTTTTGATTCACTCAGTAAGCGGGACCCTCCGTCTGACCACACTGACGTCTGCGTTAACTCTTTGTTCTGCCCCAGTGGTCCCCAGCCCACGCTGGCCCCGGGATAATAATATCAACCAAGGAATGCAGTGTCTTTTTTTTTTTTTCTCCCCTCTCTCCGTCCTTTTTAACGCCTATGGCTGTGAGCAGCCTCGGAGGGTCCATAAGGTTAACAAATTGGGAATTTCAAACCCTTTTATTTTGGTCTCCCCTGAAACATGCCTGTTGGCTTTGCTTCAGGGCCATGAACCCGGGAATCCTTCCTGACCCATGGCCCCAAGGCCCCCCGAGCTTGCCAGGCCCTGAGCTGTGGGCCAGCCTCAGCAGGGGACTGCCCCAGGGTGAGGAGCGCTGATCGTCGGGGATGAAACAAAATGTTTCAGAGGCAATGAATTGGACATCTGTTTCATGAGAGAAAATAAGAAAAAAATTCATCAGCTCTAATGAGAGATCCTAAGATATTTTGGTATGTTGATAGGCCGCCTCCTGCTCCTCACAGCTGGAACAAACACGCTGCCTAATCTATCGGTCCCTAGGAACGATTTTTTTTTTCCCCGAGTAATAACTTTTCTTCACATCAGAACGCTGGAGTATCGGTAGCATGCACTCGATGCTTTTCAGTGCACTCTTTAGTGGGTTTTGGGTCATTGCCAGCCTTCAATTCACCTGCAAGTTTGCTTATCTCTAGGCTGTGGATCCATTCTATCCTGGTTTTCTTAAACACGACGATGTTCTCCTGTGTAAGCTATTGTTTTTAAATTCAGTAGCTCTACCAGTGCTAAAAGTTTGTTTTGTTTCTCTGTTAACATGGTCAGGGCAACTGCTTTTACCCTGATCTTGTCCTGTAGGATTCACCACATCCAAGTACTTGCCTACCCTTCAAATGTGCTGGACCAGGCATGAAGGACTTGTTCTTTCTCACATTGAGAACATCTCGGTATTTTCCATCACCTGCAGTAGTCTGTGGCTTAGTGCTGATTGGCACCCCAAAGTTCTGGTTGCTTTTCCAAGAGATGTTATCCCTTGGTTCATGGGATTTTTATTAGCAGCTTTGTGTGGACTCTGCATGGTTTCATGGTGTGTTCCTGGACCCAATCACATTTCTCCCTTCAGTTATAGGTTGGTTTTGTGGACAGATTCAGTTCTTGCAAACTGAACTCTTCAGTTGTTTGTGCAAACTTATTTTTCCTGTAAATACAAAACCATTTCTGGAGTCTTCTCTGGGAAGGAACTCCTCTCCATCTCCTTTTTACTCAGTTGCAGGTACTGCTTTTTTCTAGGTGCAACTCATTTTTGCTTTTATTTGTACTTTCCTCCTTTCAAGAGGTGTCATGAGGCTGAGCTCTACCCAACATGTTTTATGTACCATGGGCGGAACAATGCCGTGGAAGATTCTGCTTCTAACACAAAGTATGTACTTTTCATTTGAAAAGCAGTGACCAGAGATGATGCAAGCATAGCTGGGATTTTAGCCAGGCACTTGTAGACCAGCTTTATAGTATTGCCTATGAGAGGACCATTGCCTCCAAGTAGACAACTGCCTTTTCCTGGGCAGTCCCTGCAAGGTTCTTGCAGCTGTCCCAGCAGTGGCTTGCTTCCAAGGTGCTGTCACCCACATTTATTCAGTACTTGTTGTAGTACAGTCTCTTCTGGAAGCAGGATACAGTCTGAAGCTACTGATAGCGGCTTGTTGTGCTGTTGACATGGTTGTGGATCCTGTGACTCCCCATATTTCTTGTTTTAGAAGTAGTTTTTCAGCTCTCCTGCTATTTTTTTTTTAAGCCTTGCTTTCATCAAATTGTGCTGATGCCACACAAAATTGTCAGGTGTCCATCCTTTCCCTAGACAGGGAATGTGTCTATATGTATATATATGTATGTATGTATAATCACAGCAAGGGGAGGAAAGGATCAGGCGTTGCTATGGAAAGAGACCATTAATCTGCGACAGAACTGGTACTATGGGAGGTGAGAGCCTTCCCCTGCACAAAATGAGTGTTTAAAAGGAAGATCACGGAGAGCCCAGCCCTTCTCCAGGGGACACCTGCCCCGAGTTTAGTAATTTGGTAATTTACATCTCTCATTGCTTGCCTTTGCTGATGGCTCTTCAACGAGATTTTCATTCATCTAAATATATCCCAGTCTCTACTCATCTGGATTAATTTAGAAAGAAGATTTGTACGAGGTATTAGTTTGAATGCTTAACGAAGACCTTGATGGCTAGGTTTCAAAGATTGCCGTAAGTTCCTCAAAAATCCTGTCATGGTTTATGCCAGTCAAGGATCTACTTATGTAGATAAAACATCTTTTACTTTTAATAGGTATATCCAAAAGGAAAGAAGGGGAAGCTGAAGGCAACGGGAGTGATTATCCCCTTCCTCATCTTTTCTGTTAAAATTCTGTGCCTTGCAGATCCCAGCTGCATATTGCTCTCAGGTCCATCATGGTCATGGGTTTTATCAGGGACTGTCAGGTCAACCAGACTTCGACACGAAACCAGCTCTGCTCTTACTCATTAACTCCATCACTGACCAGGAGGAGGGAGTGGAGGGGAATCCTTGGGTGCCTTTACAGAACTGGTTTCTCTTTGCTCCACGCATGAACATCGAGATGTACACGAGAGGCTTCAGCTTCCCGAGTCTCCCAGTGAGGATGGGATTGAAGCAGCTATGCCTGACCCACTGACTGGTCTTTATCTTTGTGCCCCACAAAACGTGGGAGTCATGTTAATAACCGTGGCATCTTGGTTGCATTTAAAATGATTGTAATAAAAAGTAGATTTGGCAGCTGATTTTTTCATCTACAAAACTTAGGTTGTGCTTTGGATGTTTTTACATCATGAAAAAAATTATCTCTCTCTATGTATATTTAGCAGCCTGTCTGATAGATTCAGCCTGGCCTGGCTTAGAGATGGAGCTAGAAGTAAAAAGTTAAATTAATTTCTTCCCATAAGGCAGGATTTTCCAATCCATTTCCCTTTTCCAGCCCCTGCCATTTTTCTCGCAGACTGCGGACCTGCCAGTCGGTGTTACCTCTTCTGGTCACTGGAGGTTGCCTCACGGACCACAAGGTCTCTCCTGGCCAAAGGCTGAAAACTGCTGCTTGGAGGAATGTGAAGGAGCAGAACAAGCCTCTCTCACGGTCATTGGCCTGGAACAATACTTGCACACACCAAATAATGTGTCACAAGCAAAATTTTATTTTGTTCTGCCTGCCAGTCTCAATTTCAACTTTTTTTTTTATTGTTTTCCTTTGCCACAGGAAACATCGGAGAACTGTGGAGTGGGGACCACTCGCCTGTATATAATAAGAAGAGTTGGCTTAGATGTTAAAGAATTAACATTTCCTTCAGTGTCCCTTATCTCTAGTATTTTCAGATTTTCTTCAGAAGTAGTTTGATTGATTCTGATTTTTATTTTGTTGCTTTGGACCCTTAAATTCTGCTAAGAAATCATAATGTCTGGCTCTTGCCTCTTTTAAATTCTTGCAATCTGAAGGTGTCTCCTCACAGGCACATGTGTTTGTGTAGATACACACACAGATGTGTTGATATACAGAGAAAGAGAAAAAGGGGGTTATGTATCTCTCTGGAAATCACGCCCTGTAAAAGGAGGGTGGCTCTTTCCTCTACAGCATTTAGAAATATTCCATGACCCTTCTTCACATTTTGCAAAGTAGATTTTGCTTCAGAATCAGCACTCAGAGAAGAGCTGTGGCCCCGGCCGCTGTGTTAGGGTGATTTCTTCTTCCCCTGCAAGATCAGCAACATTTTGTGCCAAGGACGCTGAATGTGGAGAGGCAAATAGCAGAATACTTGCAAATATTTGAAGGGGTTTTTGCCGATCAGGGTTCAGGGCTCCAGTTAGTCATTATTTCATAGCACAGAAGAAATACAGCCTTGGTCTTCTTTAAGTGATAGACACAGGGTAACAATCATAGGGGCTCCAGTGAACTTCCTGATATTAAGACAGCTAAAGTGCTGTTGAGATGTAATCCAATCAACAAGATGCTACTCTAAGCAAGCTGGGTAGCAAGGCAAACTGAGCTGATGATCAGGCGGTGCACAGTACTGCCAACGTACAATGATGAGAGTAAAAGAATAAAAAAACAAGAACTGGTAGAACTGGTCTATTTGAAACTTTGGGATAAGGGTCAACATGTTGCTTGACACGTGATTATCAGTGGTCACTGGTGACAAGAAGGAGACTGTGAGGGAGATGATGAGCAAGAGCTCATGGTGTGCCTGGAGCAGACAAAAGAAGAATCAGGAAGAAGCACTTACATTTTCCGGAGCAAAGAGATTAATTAGTGAGAAGGGCTAGCTTTGCAGCAGACAGCAGGTCTTCTCCACAAGTGGGCCTGAGTAGTACCATTATAGAGATGGAGTTGTATTTATTTTCTTGGGAATCCATGGTTTGTTTTCTAGTGAGGGATGAGGGATGCAATTTACTTAGCCCTAACAGTAAATCTGTCTCCAACAAAAGCAAATCTTTGTAATTAGGAAAGTTTTTTTTTCATCGTTTACTTGGGTGGGTTTTTTTTTAATGATAACATGTGCCTTGTTAAACGGTGTCCATCCACATCCCTGCAAGCGTTCCTTGAAGCCAAAACTGTTTACAAGATAAATTTCAAATGGTGAAGGAAAGGGTGCATCACCGTCACCTTACACAGTGTTACTGTTCACATCCAGTGTAAATTTTAAATTAAATGACAACTTATGAGACATTGTCTGCTACATCTGACCTATTTGTTATGATCTTGACCTTTTTTTAAAAAATTCCACCCACAGGAACATTTCTTAAGTGATAGGAAAGAGGGACTATTGGTCACTCATGCTGAAGGAGTGCCATGAAGGGAGGGTAGGGGGAATGGAGGAAAAAAGGCTGTTGTAGAAGATGGGGCTAAACAGATGATCCAAGTTGGGGTCACTGAAAAAGAAGCTGACATATAGCAAGGAAGAATGATATATAAAAAAAGAAAGCATACGGGCATCTGGGAAGCGAGTTTAAGAAGTATGACTTTGTTGTAGGATGGAAAAAATCACTGTAAGGTAGGTCTGGAAGATAGGCACAAGATGATGAGAAAAGTGATTTGTCATTTGGTTTTGGGATGGGTGACAGATGGGAGGCTGCGGTGAGGAAGGAGATGCAGAAAGGAGGAGAAGGGACACACAGCAGAGCAAGCGGACCTCAGAAGGGTGGTGGAGAGAAGGTGACAGGCGGTGCAGGTTGGTGGGAGCTGGGGATAGCTGCCAGCCTGTGTGGTCATGATGTGGCATTGTCAGTGACGATATTGTCAGGGGTGGCAGATGACAGGAGTAGGATGTGGAGAATTTGGGAGAAGAAAGCACTCTCAGCCCCCACTGCTGACATGGGAGGGGTGAGTTCAGTTTTGATCTCTCAGTGCGGTTCCTCAAAATCTGAGGCCATCTGGACACAGTCCCATCCCTCATACAAGCTGTCAGCGGCACTGAGGGATTGCTCTGGCAGCCAGGACTTGCTGGCACATCCAAGAGCCTCTGTGCTCATGGCCAGGAGGGCAGATGGCTCCGGATCCACTACAGTGGCTTTACACCACCTGGCGCTCTCTGTTCGTGGGAGTCCTGCAGAGCCAGGTGAGCCTGGCTTCGGGCACTGCGGTGTCACTCAGACGGATCGTGTAGAGCCACCCCGCCACGTTGCAATGAGTAGACACCTAAACACGTTTGTGGGTATGAGCCATGGTGCACGTTCAGGATGGCCACATTCATTTTTGAACGGTTGTGTTATGCCAGGCACCATCAAAGCAGCAGCTTGAAGCGGGTAGCCATGCAGGAGACCGAGAACTCAGCTGACACGATGTCTGCAAAGGAATACATATTTTCAGTGATTGGTTTCTTCAATCCTATCTCCTAAGCACTTCCTTTGCTCAGTGTAGACATGATGCATAGACTAAAATCTGTGCTGGTGTTTTGGGTTGCTCTAGCACTGGATATGAAGAGGAGTCTCTGAAAATGTTGGCCATTCCTGCTCATGCACACCTATTCATCAGGGATTATTTTATTCAAGAAATATTTTATTTGCACCCAACCATCCCAATAACAACATAACAACATATCTGATAATGGGGATCTGAAAAGTCAATGCTTTGGGGTAAGAAAGTGATGGTATGTGTTTATTACTGATCTTAGAGCTGTGGAAAACAATGCCGACTGTTGCAACTTTTCTATGAAAAAAATTCAAGGTTTCAATAAGGACAGTATAAAATTGTGTATTGGAGGAGATGACATGGGAAGCAAATGGTGACTGTGAAATTGTTCAAGCGTCAGTTCACCCTGGCTGAGGAGCGCTGGCCATTTCTCCTTTCACCTCAGGAATTGCCTCCTCACAGATTCTGTTCCTGGGAGAGGTTGCAGTCAGCTCGTCCGACCCACAGCCCTAACAAACTCTGCTGGAAGAGGAGACCCTGTGACTTTTTAGCTGGATTCCCATATATGCATGTATTCCTTCCACTGGAAAATATAAATGTCTGAAAATAAATTAGATCGGTTTCAGTTAAACTTTAAAGTTTTTCCAATCTAGGTATGACTTCCTGGTCAAAACCTTTGAAGCAGAGATCCTCATATAAGAACAAATTGACCCACGGTGAAGGTATTCACAGAGTGAAATAGAAAGATAAATAGAAGGTTTGAACACAAGTTTTCTCTACATCTTAAACGGGGTCCCTAAGCCTTAATTTATCAGTCATTCAGTAAAGGGAAGACTGGAAGAGAAAAAAGAGGAGAAGAAAGAAGATTCTGGATTGCTAAATTTACAACAATTTTCATTGTATTTTATCACATAACATGAAAATACGTGTAATGAATTCATGCACAAGAAAAACATGAAATATCTATAAACGCACAAATAACTGTGTATCCATATTGGACTAGTAGAGTGGTCTATGGACTATGGTGGATCACAAAGCTATGTCACTTTACCCCAGAAGAGCATCTCACCCAGCGTCCACTGCATGGTTATACACACCGCTTTGGGACCGCACTAGCATGACGATTTAGGAAATACACTAAAACAAATGATCTGAAATGTATGGCACAAGTACCCATCATGGACCACCCCAAACTCCTCTTTTGGATAGGGAGAAAAGATGAAAACCACTGACACAGTAGCTTTATGTGGCTACTTGAAAGAATTTTGTATGGTGAATGTGGTTCAGAGAAGCGACAGTTTAGCCGCAATTATAAGTAAAGCAGCTACCAATTTTAAAATGTATCAACTGTAGAAGAAAGAGACTCATGGCAAAACCTGTTAGCGATAAAATTGGAAAGAGAAACATTGCTTACCCAGCTGGCTAAATCATGATGGAGAGTAAAATCAAGTGAAAAATAAACACTAGATTTAGAAGCACACCCAATATATGTGGCAGCCTGCAAGAGCTGGCGCCGCTATGGAAGATCAGTCTATAATTACATCAAAACTGTTCAATTCTGTTCAGTCCTGCATAGATCTGTACACTGCAGAGTCTCTCAGCCACCTCCACTTGCACAGCAAGGAACCAGTGACCCAGCTCTACCTTCACTCGCTCTGCTGACAGAGAGGACTGAAGTTAGGCTCTCAGAACAGATTCATCTCCGTAGGATCGTAGAATGGTTTGGGTTGGAAGGGATCTTAAAGATCATCTCATTCCAACCCCCTGCCATGGGTAGGGACCCCTTCCACCAGAGCAGGTTGCTCAAAGCCCCATCCAACCTGGCCTTGGACATTTCCAGGGAGGGGGCATCCACAGCTTTGCTGGGCAACCTGTTCCGGCGTCTCACCATCCTCACAGTAAAGACTTCTTTCCTAGTATCTCATTTAAATCTACTCTCTTTCAGTTTGAAACTGTTACACCTCATCCTGTCACTACACTCCCTGACATCTGGGACATCTATAATCCCTCTAAGGCTCTAGAGACAGCTTTACAGTCACTAACAGAATAAGTTTCAGAAGTATTAAATGAATATGTATTGAGTGGTTTCATTGCTCAACATCCATTGATTTCAAAACAGGAGAAGTTTAAAAACTTTTTTTCTCATTAGCTCCCATAAACACAGCTTCTGAGTGTCCAGGCTCTCATGAAGAATCAAAGGAAGATTGCATTCAAAGCAAAAGTACAGTTGTCACTTCAGTTTACTCATGCTTGTCCCAGAAAATGAAAAGAGGCTTTTCTCACTTTTTTTTTTTCCATGCACTCTTGCAACACGGTTGTGTTTAGAGTTAAACTTGCTATTGTCACGTTGGAAACGCAAACCGTGAATGCAAATCCCCTAATGGCTTAGTACCGGATTTCTGAGTCTCATTGCAGAGACCTCTTTGAAAATTTGGCCCCATTTTGTAGTGATAATGTGACAGATTCCTCTTGTAATGAAGTTCTGGTGAGCAGTGTGCCTGGAGGTTTGGCTGGTTTGCTAGGCTTAAAGCCTGGGTTTTAAAATCGGTAGGTTGTTTTCTCCCACCACCGCCACCACAATAGAGATAACTGCTTTGAGAGAGAAACAAATCCACAAAGATAAAGAATTACGGAGTTGTCCCATCTGACTGGTGTTTGAAAGCTCCGAAGTAAGCCTGTGCTCCCGTTGTTACATTCCTCTGCTAGAACCTGGGACTGTTTTTTTCTGTTCTTCCATTGCTTTGAGCAGACAGGATTTCTAGAAAAGCTTACTTTCACCCTGTTTATTTCAGAAATTAAACTGGGGTTTCTGTCCCTTACTGATCCTGAGCATGTACCTTATATGATTTCTCATCTTGGGCTCCTGTTAAAAGACGTGGAGAGTTGGGTGGGATGGATCTCCTTCCCCCATCCAGAGCTCGAGTTGCTCTGTCACACAAAAGGGCATCCTCGGCCAGGGTTAAGTCCGCTAGCTCCTTCACTTGTTCAAAGATACCCTTTTATTATGGAATTTTTTCTCAAGCCCTTGCCAATTAAATTCAGTTTAATAACACTGACCATTTATGTGACACATTTCATCTTGGAAGAGCTAATAAAAACAGTGATTACTGTTCAGAGTGCTCCCAAGAGGCAGATTATCATTATCACATCCTCGCTACGTTGATAGGGAAACTGAGGCAATGTGATTCGCATAGGACAACAGACCGGAGTCCTTGCCAAACCACCCAGGGGAGTTCAGTGCTGTGTGGTTTCCTGCATGGGGCAAAAACTACTTCTGTCAGGTATAAATGGAGGAATACCTTGGTATCTCTGGTTTTTCTTCCAGAGTTCAGCAAAAGAAACAGCTGAGAGCACAGAGCTGCCAAGTCTTCTGCCAGAGTCTCTGCTTCCTCCTCATATTTCGATTAAACTTCCCGCTGTTGCCTCAACACCCTGGGCAAAAGTGGAGGTTTCTCTCGAAGGCAGCAAGATCTTTTGGGTACGAAAGAGATGCAGCAGTTTCCCAGCGATTTCCAAAGGCTTTTTGAGTTGGGGCTGTGCGAGTTCATCCAAGGATGTATGCCAAGGTGAGCTATCCTTGCAGCCGTGGCCGTGCTGCTACACCAGACCTGTGCTACTGTCACCAGCGTCAGGGGCATTTGAAAGGAAGACGCAAAGGTGAGTGGAGGGAGTCAGGCCATTAAAACGATGTCTGCGCACCTTCCAGTTCTCTGCTGGGCATCAAACTTTAAATGCCAGCAACCCTTTTCTCCCTTGTTCTCAAGAAGAAAACTGTATTTGGACTAGGGCAACGTGCCTTAACTTGAGAAATACAATGGCTTCGAAGCACCTCCAAAGGACAATTAGCAAACAGAAAAAAAACCCCAGAAGCAGAAGCAGGAGACGTATGTATGTAGTTCCAACATCAAAGGAGTATTATTTGTGCTTTCATCTTCCTTTCCTCTTGTAAGTCAAAGGTACAACGTATTACTGCATATTTTAAGCATTTTCTATTTTGAAAGCTTAAATGTCAGTGTAATTCCCCCAATGATGATTTCTGTCTTGCCATTCCAGGCTGGTGCTTCAACAGAACGTCTCCCACTTTTCGCACAGTAATCCCCATCTCCGCCTTTGATAGGTTTGCGTCCAATTGCTTCAGGTATTCACTCTGGATTTGAACTGGGCCATATTCCTTGACAATTTGCCTTGAACACTGTCAAATGAGGTATGGTACTGCCTTTTATGGGGCATTTTTAATCTCCTACTTTGCCCTGGTTCCCCCATCCTCTTCTCTCTCAAGTGCAGGACTGTCTGGTTGCATCTAGACTCACTTGGTGTTCAGAGCAACCGGTAATATAACCACCTGGAAAAGAACATATCCTTTTTCCCCACCTTTTTCCATGTTTCTTTCTTTAGAATGAACTTTGCACTTGAGGATTATTGACAAATAATAGCTGGGGGGAG